>SNQJ01S0012905.1:37959-90361 GCA_010110895.2 Picea sitchensis | reverse complement strand
CGTGGTAACTAGATGGTGGCAATGTCATACTGTTAGGTACCCATGAACCTAATAGGCTGGCTCGTGATGAGACCCCCTATCCTCTGACTAGGTCTTGTTTGTTATTTTCCCGGTCCCTCTTGTTTCTTGCTAAGAGGCCTTTTATTGCCTTCTCAGGGATCCCTGGGCGAAGAATCTCGAGGTTTTATTTCTAGGCTTTTGTCTTTTACCAGCTGCTTTTACCTTCTGGGCCTTTAGCCCCTTCTTCCCACGAGATAAGGTGTAATCCTGCAAATAGGTCAACCCAATGCCCGGACAAGGGGAATGGGATAAATGAGCGGGAGATAAGATGTAAAAGTGGTAGTATGATGGGAGCAAACGATGGCTTTTCAGAAATTCCCCAGTGCCAAACTAGAACCTATGGGCACAGGCTTGCTAGGGCATCATGTCAATTTCCCCAAGCATGGTCAAGTGGGCCAATGTAGGATCCAAGCAGTTGTTAGAGATAAAAGGAATCAGATGCATATATTTAAGGGTTTCAATGATCAAAAGTGACACATACCATGATACCTGGACCAATTACCTCATGGAGCAAGAACTTCTTCTTATACAAGACCAAGCCGATGGTGATGGATGCTACTGCTGCTGACAAGACAAAAGATTATGAATGAAGAAAAGGCGGGCCCTCTAGGGCCATACTCAGGTCAATCCTGCTCTCGGTACTCCATGTCCAGGACCTGTGGGCCTCGAGACATGATCTCCTAGTTATCCCTAAAAAGTGGGGATAACATCTGGCTCCAACTCGGGGATATGTGCTCACCGTAGAGCGCATGAGAACCTCGACATCTCTGGCATAACCTGCAGACCTGCTCAATCTCGATAGGGGCATCAGTAACAAAAATGGGGCGGTAATTCCACCCCAGCATACATAGATATATATATAGACTGAAAGAAAAGAATCAATAGTGTAAAGCAAACTACTTACCTGTACTTATCTGTTGGCTGGATGTTGGGTGTGATCAAACAACCAGTGAAGCCAATCCAACAATGTCCCACAATACCTGCCTTTGTGCTTCATCATAAACCAGAACAGTGACAAATCAAGCATAAAAATGACATGGGTTAGAGCATATATCATATCATCGGAAATCATAAAGTCTAACTCATGGAGGCGGGTGGGAGGGATAAAATCTTTCCAAGTCCATCTCTGAGGAAAGCATTCAATCCACCTCCGGAAAGGGTCATGTAAAGCCCAAGGTTCAGAACACTGACTCAAAAGGTCTGCACATTGGCTACCTAGGACGTTCTCACACTTTGAAGCCTGGGAAAGGATTGACAAAGATGTATGAGACGACTGGAAAATTCTCAAGGGAAATTTGAAAAACTGATATGATAAACTTAAGCTTGTAATATCCAACCAACCCTTGGACTCTAGGGTTTGCCCCAGAGGAAACTCAAAATCAAAAACATACTTCCCAACCACACCTATAGAAACATAACAAGGTGAAGTAAGCGGAGGTGGCTGGGGAAAGTCGTCACAAGGATCCTCCTTTAAGCCAAGAAGGTCCTTACTTTTATCAAGACCTGAGCACGGTGGTGGTTGATAATCATCTTCATGGAGAGAATCCTAGTGCTCAGAGGGGTACTCATCAAAACCCTCAAGGTAACACTGAAAATCATCATGAAAAGAGGGTACTAGGTCATCCTTGGGTATTTGAAGAATACGGGTAAAAATCTCATTTCCTTGTTGCCACTGATCAAGAGTAATCTGATGTGACAATTCTAAAGGCAACACTTGGAAATGACTCTCAATGTCATAGATGGGATCCATGTCATAACAAACTATATCCCACCTACGTCTCCCAACACGTATGAACTCATCAATGTTATCAACTATGTCACTATCTGTGTCATAACATGCGGGTTTTGAAAAATTCAAGGACACATTTATTTCCTCTTTATCTCCCCCATCATAAAGTAGAGAAGCATCAAAATCTTGGGGAGGAGGGCAACTTACTGTTTCTTCTTGTGCGGGAGCTTCGAGGACTTTGGTGTTTTCAGCATGCGTTATTTTTTCATCCTCATGGACTGCTTCTTTGTCTTTTGTTGTACAACAAGGAATATTCATTTTGTTCAAGGCTTCCATTTCTCCTTCATTTTTTGAAACATGGAACAAGGTTTCATTGGAATCTTGAAAAGGAAAGCAACTAACCTCATCGTCCTTTTGTCGTGCAGTAGAAACAGGCTCTTGGATTGCTTCATCAGAGGGAGGGGCATAGGTTGATACTTCATCATTTGGCTTGGGTTCCATCTCCTCAACCATGTCTTCAACAATCCCTTGTTGAATGATGGTTTGTTCCCCTTCTTCCTGGAAATTATCAACGAAGTTTTCATGGGAAAACAAACTTTCCATACTAACAGTACCTGAGGTGAAGAGGTCTTTTATCCCGGATAAGGAGATGTTTCGTTCAATTCCTGTAGCCATGTTGTAAGCTTCATCAAGCATCCTTGGGCCCTTTTTACTGAGGGGCAAGCCTAGGTGTGCCAGGATCGCATGGGTATAGAGATGGACAATATACTTGTCTTCAGGACGATGGCTTCTAGGAATCTGACATAAAGTGCCCTTAGACCTACTCTGGAAGTCAAATAGGGTCTCATTCTCACCTTGTTTTATATGCTCGAATCTTTTTAGCAGTACTGAGATGTCTCCCAATCTTATGCCCCAATCTTTGAGAAAGACTTCTTCTAGCTGGTTCATGGAGGTGATGCTAGCATCGAGAAGATCATCATACCATCTTTTAGCATTCCAGTGAAGAGTGGTGGGAAAAAATTTCATCACTACATCTTCGGCATCATCATCGACAGGATGGAGTCCAAAATAAGAATAAAAATTACTCACATGAAAGTCAGATCTTTCCCCATCGCTACCAGTGAATTTAGGGATCCATCTTTCTTCTATCGGGGGTATTTGTCGTGGGTATCCCGGGATTGTGCTAATGTCTAAAGGCCTGTAGTTCTCGGTATCCCATTGTGAAGTCATCGTTGGCTTCGTAATCAATGGAGTCGGCAGATAATTTTCTTGAAACTATCAAAAGATAAGGGAAAACACCCTAGTGGAGTCGCCAGGTAAGCTTGTAGGATAAGGCATCTAGAGGCAAGGCTTACCGAAAAGTGTCGTCTGAGGAGAATTGACTTAGTGTTCCCCGGCAATGGCGCCAAAATGTTATCGCACAGTTTGTAGCTAGGATAAAAGGCTATAAGGTGGAGGGCCAAACTGGCGTAACAGGAACCTATCCCACCCAATGTCACCACGATGGGAAGGCTCTTTCTATTTAGGGAGGCTAGGCCTAGGGGAGACGTCCCCGGTGACCTGGGGTTTTGAAAGGGCAAAGGATAGTAGGACAAGAACAAGTTCCCCCTTTCACAGATCACCGCCAATTAGATAATCTCGGCTAAACAACCAATAATAAAGTATAACCAAAGAAAAAAAAAGCACCTGCTTGAGACAATATGACAAGGAAACTGATACGTGCAATCCTGGTCAGTACTTCATATATATTAAAGACTATCTGATATTCAATATGTGCAATTAAAAGTAAATGTTGACGAAGTAAATGTTTACAAAATAGTAATGGCAGTAATGTCACTTCATCAATAAATACTAGAATGATACAACATTCAATACAACAAACAACCTCTTAAATCAATTAATGCCTTCAACTATCATTCAATTACTCAAAAGACAAAATGTTGCTGCAAATAAGATGAAATATTCAAATATGATGGCAACAACTTAGGGTTAATGTAGTTAGGGTTTCAATTCAGAAAAGGTTTGAGAGTGTTTTAGATCCAATTCTACTTCAACGTTGGAGGTCTTGGGATCAGTGCCTTAGGGAAGAATGGAGTCAATAAGTGAAGGATGCACAGGTTGAAGGAGACGAGATTTCAAAGGACTAGAGGGAAAAGTTTCAAGGTGCTGCTAAAGCAGGGACTTAAAGACAGAACTCTAGGGGAGAGAGGCTCACTCCGGTGTTGCAAAAGCAAGGCCTTGTGCTCTCTCCTCCTTCATGGCAAATGGCTAGCTCAGATGAAGCACAAAGTCAAGACGAGAAAGCTTAAAAAGGGAGAGTGTTGTTGTGGCAAGGCTCTTTCTTCAAACCCTAAAGGAAAACGGCCCTAGGTGTAGATAACCTAGGCCTAGGACGTCTTCCTTCTCTTGGACTTTACAAGGTACTGCTATAACAGGGGAAAGAGAAACAAGGAGTGTAGCTATGGCTAGGCTCTCTTCCTCTCTTTCAATGGCTAAAGGTTTCTCTATCAGGGGACATGAGACAAGGACCTACTTGTGTGCTTGTCACCTAGGGTTTTGATTCAGCAAATTTATAAGCAATATGCAAGAAATTTAAACTAAACCATTCAATAAGAAGTTTTGCAGAAAAAACACTTACAGTTCATGAAGAAATAACCATGCAAACCCTAGTTGTAACACCTTCCTTCAAGAGAAACACCATAAATGCCAAAAAATCTCTTCCTTCAACAAGTGCGCATCACTAGTTCAACCAAAAACCCCAATATGGCGCTAAAAATCAGACCTCACTATGAGTGACTGATAATTGATGATAAAAATGAGAGTTAAAACCCTCAATATATAGTGTATCAATGACTTAACTTTACCTTTTAGGTCATAAAAAGGCCGACAAGGCCATAATGTCAAAATAATATTGTTTTTGCATTAAATGCTAAGTAAAATGCACTAATCAAGTAAAAATGAGAGTGAAAACCCCTTCAAGGTAGGCGCTAGCCCTTTGTAGGGAAAATGAGACGCGAAGGAGCAAAATGTTAGCCCCCCAGGGGCCTCTCCAACATGCCACACGTGCCACTGTTGCCTAGTCTACCTCCAAAATCATCCATGAAGCTAGATGACGTCATGGTGAAGATGGAGACGTCCCAAGCCTTCCAAGGCTGGCGTTCCACTGAAAAGAGGTCATCCCCCCCAGGTCTAGTCCTGTCGAAGTGCCTCTGATGGAACGTCCTCTTCCTCTCTACTGCAAAAGCCCTGATCCATCTCCATCCTGTCTCTACGCCCTGATGGGGTTTCAACATCCATCTGGTGGGCTCTTTAGTCCCATGGAGGTCTGAACTAGTCATCTCGCCATGTGTACCGATCCAAATGGTACCTATCCGTTGGGCATGGTCTTGCACATCAAAAGCTACGCCCTCCATGGGCTCATCAGTCACCGGGATCATAGCAATGTTAATCACATCTCATCATCAATATTATTAAACATATGCATAAAAACCCTAATACATTAGTCAATTTATTAAACATATGCATAAAACCCTCTAATACATTAGTCAATAGCTCAAAGACATTACAAAACCCGCAATACAAGATTGGAAAAGATAAGATGTCCCATTACTAGTGTCCACAAGAAAGGAAAAGCTTCCAGAAGATTTCATCCAAGCCATGTAAGGGAGGTGATGGGGCTAGGGGATGTCCGCATTACGTGGGCAATGAGGGCCAAGGATGCATAATCGCTATCCAGGGCGCTCTCAGAAGGCCAGATGCACCACATGGATGCATTCTTTCCAAGCCCGCTCTTGCCTTTACCTTTCTTGCTTTTATTCTTTATTTTCTTTTCTTCTTATTTTGTTTTTATCTCATAATAACCAGAGGACACCGCCTTGGCATGGTGACCAAAGTTTCCATTGTTACCCACAAGTACTCACGCAGATGAGAAGGTCGGCCTTCTGATGAGACAGCCTTTCCCTACATGCAAACAAAGGTCACTTCCTCGCGTGGTAACTAGATGGTGGTAATGTCATACCTAGGTACCTCGAACCTAATAGGGTTGGCTCGTTATGAGACCCCATATCCTCTTGATCAGGTCTTGTTTGTTATTTTCCCCGTCCCTCTTGTTTCTTGCCGAGAGGCCTTTATTGCCTTCTTTAGGACCTCGGCCAAGCATCTCGAGGTTTTATTTCTGTGCTTTTGTCTTTATCGCTTGCTTTTTACCTTCTAGGCCTTTAGCCCCCTTCTTCCCATCAGATAAGGTAACTTCGCAATAGGTCAACCCAACGTCTGACAAGGGAATGGGATAATGAGCGAGATAAGATGTAAAGTGGTAGTATGATGGGAATCAGACGATGGTTTTTCGTAAATTCTGTCAAACCATAACCTATGGGCAATAGATTGCTAGGGCATCATGTCAATTTCCCAAGCATGGTCAAGTAGGCTAACGTAAGATCCAAGCAGCATAGAGATAAAGGAATCGTTCAGATGCATATATTTAAAGGTTTCAATGATCAAAAGTGACACATACCATGATACCTGGACCAATTACCTCATGGAGCAAGAACCTCTTCTGATACAAGACCAAGCCGATGGTGATGGATGCTGCTGCTGCTGACAAGACAAAAGATGATGAATGAAGAAAAGGCGGGCCCTCCAAGGCCATACTCAAGTCGATCCTGCTCTCGGTACTCCATGTCTAGGACCTGTGGGCCTTGAGACGTGATCTCCTAGTTATCCCTAAAAAGTGGGGATAACAGTCTCCTGAAAACTGCCCATAAGTAAGTCCACTCGGTGCTGCAACAACCCATCAAGGAACTGCTCTGCTAGGGAACCGATCTCATGAAGCAAAAACTGGCTCTCGCCTCCATGTCAACTGCCTCACTGTCGGTTGTCGCCTACTGAAATCCCAAGGTTCCAAGCTATCCTCAGAAAGTAACCACCACGTTGATGCTGCGCCACTTTGATCATAGTTGTTCGACCATCCTGCCTACTTTGATACCACAAGTTTTAATGCCTCAAAGGACCACATCCACTATCAAGAATCATGCCCATCCAATGTATCCAAACTCTAAGATCAAACATCATAGAGAATTTTGTGGTCACCAACTGATAGGGAATCCACTACACCTAGTCTCCAAGTATAAAAGGGAAAAGCCCCAATACTCCAGTACCTCCTGTCCACTGTAATCGTCCAAGTATCATCCGGACAATCTCTCAACCTATCGTCCGTAGAGTCCGTAAATACAAGAACCCCGTAGAAGGTAAAGTCGCCATGATCCGACACTAGACTATATGACATGAAACACCCTCTACTCATAACACTGATCTGTAAGGTGAAAATACTAGAATCCACCTGACTACTCCTAATAAGCCAGGAAATCATAAGTTGCATAAATTCAGCCAACTCCTTGGAAGACCATTCCTGAGCCTCCCTAAAGAAAACTCCAAAAAATCAAAACCGACACTCACATCTCTAATAGTAGTTGAATTGTCAAACCATGTAATCCCAAGGTCCTAAATTAATCTCGAAAAGGTACCACCATGCTGACATTGCACCACTCTGATCATCACTGTCGAACCAACGCTCCCATACTGCATCCTCCTCTCATGGAACCCCAAGCTGATCTCCCTGAAGGGACTAAGACCAGCATCATGAATCCTCCCCTGCGAAGGTGTCTTAGTGAATTTTAAGTCTGTAAATCCACGATTGGCCTCGAGCCTGTCCTGCCATATAGAGTAAGTCTCGACCTCCCCTCCACTGATGTCCCAAAAATAAATAAGACCACTCAGTATCATAACTATGTCGATCATCATCATTTGAATCAATCTATCACTCGAATGAATTCTTGAATTCCCCCACCAAATTTGAAGTCCACTCCTCCCAATACCTACTATCTGTTGTTGTGTCGCACTGGTAACCATCAGGGTCAAAATGATTCAAGTCCGTGGTATGCCAACATCTGATGGGAGCCACTTACTAGGAATCAACTTTGTAACCGTAACTTTGTTTGGCTCCTGCCAAACTGTACCAGGAAATTTGCTACCTCGATCACCGTCAATGTACTCAAGTAATCCGTGGAGTCTAAATACCTCCCTCGAAAGTAACCATGTCACCTGCGGTGCCTCATACTCATACAAGTACCTATGATTCCCTGCCAAATGTGAATCACACATAGCCCTCATGCTCCTCTCCCTAAGCATGGGCTCAGGAACTACATGTGTGCGACCTCTGCAGTGGATAATGCCATCCACCACTTTGTCAGTTGACATCTTTGAGAATTGATCCAATACAATTTGGATCTCCTCTTGTGCTCCAATCACATATCCCAAACGAAAGAACTCTGACATGGCTATAATCCTACCTGCCTCACTTATCTGACTCAGGTGAACCCTCCACGTCCTGTCGAATATACTGCTGGGATCAGAAAATAGCACTAGATGCCACTGCTACTTCCTGCAAGACTAGAAAGCATCAGGTGCGCTGGTCAACCCCAATGGTATGACGAGGGACTCAAGGTAACATCTGAAGTGATCCTGCGGGTATCCTGTTCTCTGTCCCTGCTCTGATAACATACCAATCGAAGATCGATCTCTGATGAATATTCTTCTCCATGAGGCTCGTCCATCCACTCATCGATCCTGGGTGAACCAAACTCAACGATATGCCTGAAATCCCTGTCTGGAGGTTTCCCTGGGGGGAACATCCCAAAACCCCTCTGTATACCACCGTACATCGTTGTATACTATTGTATACCACCGCACACCATTGTATCATCATGTGCCACCTTGTGTGCCACTGTATCAATCACTCTACTAATATCAATTAGTCCTAGATCCCAAAGTGATGTATCCACATCTGTCCTATACTCAATCCCCTAATCAACTGGTGCATCTGCTTCCTTGCTAGATGGTCCACAAGGAATTTGCTCAACTACCTCCTTTGTAGCTAAGCGTCGAGCCACAAGAAATGGCTCATGATCCCTGCAATGCAAAACATGCGCACGGGAAAAATCCTTTGTGTCAGATCTCTCCTCATACACCTGCAACCTTGAATGCTCCCTGTGCGGAATCGTCATAAGAGGATTCTCCCTCAGATCATGAGTGCTACTCACACCCTCATTTGTCACTGCCAACGATGAAGAGCGTGCCAAACTACGCTGGTGACAAAGCTCCTCAATCTCCCTATCCTTGTCTTCAACAAGCTTAAGAGCAAGGTCCCTATCCATGAACAACTGCAAATAATTAGATTTCATCTGCTCTAGTGCCTTTTTGATGATGCACAATTGGGCACTAGTGAGTCCATCTGCCATTACCCTTTGCCTCTCATCCATCTGGGTTTTCCACATAAGGTCTTCAATAAATTTATGAACACTATCAATCCTCGTCAACACCTGCTTGAATTGCTCCTCTATGACTAATAATCAGTCTTCCAATTCACGCAATGTTATTTCATCAACATGGCATGGGCTGTCACACAAGGGATCAACTGTCTCACTATATGATGATGTGTGATGTGGGCTATCCTCCTCATACAGGTTTTTTGATTTGCTCTCATCCCTTAAATCAACCTCTTTGTTGTTATCCACACATAGCTCCCACTCTTTGTCACATTCTGGTACAATCATGTCTACATCATCATCCATATAATAAATAGGATGAGGTGTTGAATTCCTGCTTGAACCATCTTCTCATTAGTATCATACATAGGAAGAGATGATGAATCCTCAATGTCGGTTGATTGGAACATCTTCTCATATTCATCATATGTAGGATACAATGTCGTAGCCTCATCTTCTCCATAGAGCATGCTAGTGTCATCGGTCAATTATGATGCTGTATCATAGGCTGCTATTTGGTCCTCTTCTATGCACACATCCTCAACATGGCTAGATGCATGCTCCTGCACTTGTTCTTCATGCTCATTTCTCTTTAATTTCTTCCTTGTTCCTTTAAAGGAATCCTCATCCACATTCTCGAGCCAGCATCTGTAATTGAGAGTGAAATGGCTTTTAAAGGGCAAAGTTGCGTGAATCTCCTCACCCAATGGTAGATACTTCTGGTAGTGTTAAGGCATGTTTTTAATTGCTTCTAGTGACCTCGAGATTTCAAACATAGGCTCTGGATCTTCCTCCATCTGGCTTAACCACCTAAGTGAAAAACCTACTCCCATCCTTTTTTACACCTTTTCCTTAGTTTGATAGCCAAGCTTGTATACCCTCACAGGCTGGGATGATCACAAACTCTGATACTACTGTAATGTCCCCAACTAGGATGGGTGGAAATATATGTTTGCTGGCCAAATTATTATTTTTCTGTGTGATTTTATTAAACACTTTGCTGGAAATGCCTTACAAACAGTCTGCATATGTCACCAAGATAGGAATATTATCAAATATATCACATGCACCCATTACACACGGAACAAAGAAGATAACCATGGCATCTTATTATGGTGTGGAAGTCCAAATCACAACAAATAGAAAGATCCTTATTAGCTGTAACAACAACTACAAAGCCTCCTAAACATAACATATCTACTGGCTGCAAGAAACTACAATATCTACTAACATAGAACAAATCAAGAAAACCTCGTGATGATGCTAAAATCTCCTCAAGCTGTATACCACTCTGACTACCAGACCTTGTTGATGCTATCTCGATTTGCTCTTGAATACTCACTGCAACAATATGGTCATTCATACCCAACTCAGGTCTGCAATCTTAAATTGCATAGGGCTTTGCGGGATGAGGCTGGGCAACTCACAAGGGCCTTGCGGGACACCCTATGCTCAAATTGTGGGGGTGACTCCTGGTACAGTTTCCTGAAATTCCCCGAGCAACTGCGAAATCAGAGTATGGCCTCCTCCGTAAGGTTCTGCTAATCTCCTGCGCAAGTCGATCTTCCTCCTACTGAAAACCAAACCCCAAAATAGAAGCTCAAATGGAAATCCTGGATGGATTCCCCTCTTGTCTAGCTAGGGTGGATATTGCACCACCGAAACCAAACCAATAGTTGAAGGATTTTGCTAAACCCTAACGGAACAATAGCTCCAAGAGTACTTCAAAAATGAGAGATCAAATCATAATGCCAAAGTGAGGCTCTACCCCTCCTTTTATCCCTTTTCCACGCCTTCTAGATCATTCCTCTTTTTGACCGAATCAAATATAACTTCTAGAACTTCCCCTTTTTGACTAAATCAAATATAACTCTTATTTTCCCTCCACTTCACTTTAAGAAGTCACTTTAATAATGGTTAAGTAACTTATTAATCTAAAGTTACTTTGTTTTCTTAATGTCACTTTAAATACATAACATCTCCTAACTAAGTGACATTAAATAACCCCTTTTGACTTCCTTTTTCTTCACTGAGAAGCCACGGAAGTCATTTTCACTGCCGAATAGGGGAATCCAAAAATGGGGACATGAAATTGGATGGTTTCTGCCCTGATGAGCTTCATGTGCGGCGTGGTACATTCAGCCACTTTTGTACCACAATTCCTTACCAATCAGAGAGATCATTTTTTATGTTCTATTTTAAATCTCTAACCTGGTGGCTTTTCAGCAAAGGTGATGCATGTTGGAAGTCTGTGTGCCCAATTTGATATTTATGAGGGGACACATCAGAAACCTGTCAAATGGGACTTAACTATCCAATGATATTAATCTTCAAATGAAGAGGACAGAAAGGGGTTATGGGAGGTATCCGAAAAAGAAGATACTCTCGACTCTCTCTCCCCAATCAATTACTGGATTTACCCTATGTGTGCACTGTGTAATCGTTGGCTTCTCCCTTTGTAAGGACAGGAATGGTTCAGGCTCTTGAATTACTGCGCCACTGAAAAGTATTGTTGCATCCCATTATCCATGTTTGATGATTATGGCATTCTATATGAAACTATGGATAAGTAAAATGGTGAGTGTGATATGACCCTGGTTTGTCTTATGTCGGTCCAACTAAAAATGGAATTGAAACATTTAGGTCTTGTCTATTCATGTTACATGAGAGAAGCAATATGTGAATGGGGTTTTGTCCAGTTCAATTCATACCCTTTAATGTTATAACTGGGAAAAACTTTGCAAGGATGTTGTTTCCAATAGTTTAAGCCTTGTACAATCACCGGAAATCATTTGTAATGTAGTAGTTTAAGCCACAAGGAAAATTCAGTTGATTTTTAGGATACCTGTTCTGCAATTTCTTCCAAAGTTGTTACCATGACCCTTTTATGTTTTTTGTTACAGGGAAACATTCCAGATGTGGATGGCTGTGATATACGGTTTAAAGCTTACTTTTTCCGGTAATTTGCCTCTTGCTTGTTCAATTGCAGTTACTTCAGTTATTTTTGTGTATTTATAATGTGAGTTATATCTGTTCTCACGATTCATCCATCGATTCCTTCTGTATTCTTAACATACCTATATGTTATGCAACTTTGGGTTTTCCCATAATCCTTTTAAACAGCTGGGGGAAGACGGATGTTAATAAATTAAACATGCATTTGTATTTTTGAGTTCCTAATTTGTTATTGTCTTTGCAGGTCAAGGTCTTGTCCACTTAAGAGATGGCACTTGGGGGTGTGCAATGCAATTTCAATACATCACCAAACTGAGAAGCATTCACCTGATTCAACTATGTTGGGCCTTTCCCCAATGGCTTTGTCAAAAAAAACTGCAGTGACTACCCTTGAGACCTCCACTGAAACTTTTCCAATTGGCACCATGCCATCTAAAGAACCCTCTTTAGCAAGTATCGTTCATAGCCAATCTTCTGATAGGATAATCTCGGAAGGAAGAAATCGTCGTGAGAAGGTGCAAGATGGTTATCTCCTGCAGGCATTGCCTACTAAGAAGGCTAATTGCCAGCTCGATGATGCAGTTGAAGGTGTTAATAATGAAGAGAGTAAGAAACTGGAAACACTTGCCAGTGGAGAGATAGCATTGCCATCTGAAAGGCATCAAATGGAGAGCTTAGTGGTGGATCATGCTCGAATTGCAGACTCTTTAGTGACTGGCATCCAAGGCCCTGCATTAAGTGGTCTCTCTTTGTCTACTACTGTGCCATCTACAATTAATGAATGTGATCCTCAAACATTTACAACCAACCTAGCACCACCTTCCATGCTTCGTTTTGAAAAAACAAGAAGATTGTCTGCTGAGAGAACTGAATCACGGAAGTATGTAAATGTCTCAGTACACTCGCCCTTTTTTCTACAAGCTTTTGGTTTATTATCTTGCTATACTTGTGTTCCGTGACTGTTGTCTATGTTAAAATTTTAAAATTTGCAAATATTGGTTCAAGCTTTTTACTTGAAGGTATTTCTGTTTTACTTGAACCAGGAATTTTTTTTCAGGCATGAAGAAAATTTTCCTAGAAACATTTTGCATGAAAAACCACAAAGTACAAGGATAAAGAATTTATTGTTAAAGGCCTCCAATGTCTTCCATATGGTTAGAAAGAGTTACTTCAGTTCTCTTCAATTCTAATCTTATACATTTATTTACCTTGTTACAGCCGTGCACTACTCCAAAAACGACAGTTTTTTCATTCACACAGAGCACAGGTATTTTATCTTGACCATTTTACCAATTTTCTTTCTTGGTTCATTTACTATTGCTGTAGCTTCAATCCATTAAATCTAGGATCGGTATGCTTCTCTTATACAAAATGGATTTGTTTCTTAGAAGCATCTTACTAATCCTAACCTACATTTTTGCAACTTCTTTTTGTGATGTTTGAAGTTTGAACCGTTTCTTGCCATAAGATCTATAGGGTTTGTTTATCATTAAAACATAAACAACTTAACAAATACCTGATAACTTATAAACACTCTTAAAAATGATTGTTTGTCATGTTTGCCTTTAATAGTATCTACATAGTTCCCAAGATTAGAATCATTATTGTCAATAAAAGCACAAGTGTACTTTAGATCAATCATCAATTAAACCTTCCCAATTATGAATATATCATATTGCATGTCTGGATATTTTGGTTGCTTTTAGTCTTATTGTTTTGCATCTCTGTCCATGTAACTAACTAGCTTTTTTTGCTTTGTGGTTCTTTTGTGGTCCTTCTTTTGTGGTTTTCTGTGCTACTGATGATTTTCACACAGCTTTATTCATCATACTCATAGTATTTTACAAAATAGTCTCTCAACTATGATTCCATCTCTCTTATCTGCATCAATCCTGGTGACAACACCACCCTGCCTAATTATGAAGACATTAATCTATCTAGTTACAACCTTGTAGACACTAAATCATATTTAAATGACTAGGCGATCAAGGTATACACTTTCTGATGAATTAGTCCATACACCCTTTGCTTTTATGACCTAGCCCTATGTGAAATGTTAGTAAAAATGCATACACAAGTTGCAGAAAGTTTACGCCAGCAAAATGAGAAAGAGAGAGGGAGATGTTCGAATTAGCTTGCATTAGTTCTCAAAAATATTTTATGTTAGTACATATCTTTTACGTTTTTGGTATCCCCACAATCAAACTTTTGTATGCTCTTTCCTCATTACACTCACTTCTCATGTCAGTCACTCTTCAATGTAATTTTTCATGATATATCATTCCTTTGAAACCGGATTTAAGTTCAGTCTTGACATTAGCTTCACTAGAGTACATAAGAATGAGTAATTAGTTGTTTTTTTATCATTTCATCATCATTGATCAGTCTTTGATTAAAAAATTATGCTCAACAAATTGACATTATTCTGGTTTATTCCTTTGGTTATTAATATTGCCGAAAAAGCTAATATATTTGTGTGCTTCAATGTTTACCTTTCATGTTGGCTATGTGGGTTTTGATGACATTTATCAAATTACTGATGAACATTTGTAATGATAGCATGCCTTTCATTCCTGTTCTGGAAAATTGTTTGTTTTCATTCCTTTCCAATGCTTGGGGACACTTTGCTACAAACTAACTGTTGTAAGCTGTTTTCTCATCAATACACTCATTTCTCAAGTCAGTCTCTTCTTGATATATCATTTATTTGAAACCAACTTTAAGTTCAGTCTTTATATTAGCTTCACTGGAGTACCTAAGAACAAGTAATTAGTCGCTGTTTTCCCATTTCTCCATCATGATCAGGCTTCTTGACCAAGCTTTTCTCCCATCTTGACAATAAATTTATGTTTAACAAATTGAGATTATTCTGATTTCTTCCTTTTATTATTAATATTGCCGATAAGGTAATCTACTTGTGTGTGCTCCATTGTTTACCTTTCATGTTGATTCATACATACGTGGGTCTTGATGATATTTATCAAGAACACTGATGAATATTTGTAATAATAGCATGCCTTTCATTTACTAAAATGTTATGTTTGTCCACTTAATATTTTCCTGTTACAAGTTAGTTTTTTCAATGTGTATGGAACAGAAGCATACCTTAATTGTATTGTGTCTGATAAAAAGAGTCTACCCAGATGGCGTTTGAGCTATACTCAAAATAATATAGTAGTTATATGTTTGAGTCTAAGGGATAACTTGGGAAAACTGTCAAACATAGTGACTTGAATGGTATATCTTTTCTCATTGTTGTAATGAATATAGGGAGGTGGGTTGAGGTATATTAAATAGCATAAGAGGCCTGATATTATTTGTATATTCTGTAGTCAATGGCCTTGGAACAAGTATTATCAGACAGAGATAGTGAAGATGAAGTTGATGATGACATCGCAGACTTTGAAGACCGGAGGGTAATTCAAAATTTGTTTCTAAGGCTGCTTTTCATTCTTTTAGGAAAGTTTTCTGAGTTACGATCCTTATACTAAGCTAAGTTGCAAATGTTGACACCCTTGATTGTAGATGCTTGATGATTTTGTGGATGTGACTACTCATGAGAAACAACTCATGCATCTTTGGAATTCATTTGTTAGAAAGCAACGGTTAGTTGATAAGCTTGTTCAACCCTCTACAGTTGTTATTTTCTCTCAGCATGCTAAAGAGACAATGACTATAAATCACGACTGTTTAGAAACATTCAATGGTCCTTACGCATGTGATTTTTAAATTTTGAGTAGGAGGATACTTGAGTTATATTTATTAGGAAATTCTTGTGCGCTATAATCGGGCATAAATTACCCGTCATTCAATTGCAGTGTGCTAGCGGATGGCCATATCCCTTGGGCATGTGAGGCATTTTCAAAGCTACATGGTCGCAATCTTTCTCAAAGAAAGGCTCTCCTATGGTAGCTCACACAATATTTCATTCCTACCTTATCTATTCCTTCTGTTTAATATGTAGTGCATCTTATATTTAATTTTATTTTGACATTATTTTTATTTGAGTTTGTGAACAGGTGTTGGAGGTTATTTATGGTAAAACTTTGGAATCACAATCTTCTTGATGCGGCTACCATGAACCGTTGTAACTTGATCTTGGAGAACTGTAATAATAATCAATAGGGGTATGGAACAATGTCTAGCTTGCTTTTATTTGCACAATGCCCATTTTCCAGTAACTCATCACGCCCTCATTCTACCATTCTGGAGAAGTGTTCTGCCTATTATGCTTTGATTAATCTCTTGGCTTCATTTCTGCATTGAATGAAATGTTGTAAAATTTCACTTGGGCTTCATTATATAATTATTGACAATTCTTTTGACTTGTTCACAAGTGCCTATAAGTGCATAGTAGGCACTGTATCAAAATTTGTACATCACTTTTAAGTTGTAATCTATCGAAATTCAATTTTTCTATATTCTATCCGTTGGATAGAATATAGTAGCTATGGTTGACTTAATTATTGAAGTAATGCAGATTGAACTACTGACTTTGAAAGTTAGATTGAAGATTTGCTTATATTTTGTAGATTAACTAATTCCTTTGCCATTATTAGGCATGATTTTGAATTTATTTTACTTGACCACAAATCTTGTTTGAGGTAGATTAATAGACACCTCAACTTTTCGCATATGGCAAACAATCATGACGAAAAGTGGGAGAAGTGTTGTTTGAGGTAGATTAATAGACACCTCAACTTTTTGCATGTGGCAAACAATCACAAGGGAAAGTGGGAGAAGACATGTATTATAGAGAGGAATGTTGAAATAATGTAGTTGCAAAGTGTATTATTATTATTATTATTTGATATATTATTCATTGGATCAATCCCCATTGTGGATTGATCATGTTGGCTATTGTATAAGGACCAAATCCCCTTTTGTGGATTGGTCATCATGTAATTGTAAAAAACAAAAGAAGGAGTCGGCCCCATAATATATCAAGAGGCCCCAAAATATAATATAACCACCCAGTTTGAGAAGTCGGCCCTGCCAGTGAAGAGACACTTCACATGTGTCAGATTTGTATAAATAAGGAGGCTAGTGCCTCACTTAGATACACACCTCACTTGCTCATTGAGAGACAAGTTTCAGAATTGCAGTTGGAGAAGAGAGAGAGAGAGTGGCACATCTTTGGGAGAGGATCTTCTGTATTAGCTTGAGTTATCTCTTGGCATTGTATTGGCTATCTATAATAAGGACAAGAGGCCCCAAAATATAATATAACCACCCGCAATGAGAAGTCGCCCCGCCAAGCAAGAGACACTTCACATGTGTCGATTTGTATAACAAGGAGGCTGGGGTGCCTCACTTAGATACACACCCCACTTGCTCATCGAGAGACAAGTTTTAATTCGTGCTTGGAGAAGAGAGAGAGAGGGCACATCTTTGGGAGAGGATCTTCTCACAGATAGCTGAAAGTTATCTCTGGCATTGTATTGGCTATCTATAATAAGGAATTTTTGGTTGGCTCTAGAGGGTTTCGTGATAAATGTTGTCTCTCAGATTGTGTATTTCTCTCAGGATCTTGTCTTATGTTGTCAAGTATCTATTGGAAATGCAAAGAACTATAATAATGGCTTAAATATTAACATGGTATCGCATTAATACCGAAGAGAGCATCTTTCACAAGAGAAAAGTGAAAACGTCACTATTACTGTACAAGAAAATTAGGCCTTTGTTGGCGAAGTTATTTCAAATTTAAACTATCTAGAAAAGTGCCTCCGCCAAGGATCATTTGCACCCTCAACGACTCTTTCGCTGGCTAGATCTTCCTGAAAGTGAAACCCTAAGTTTCACAAAGTACTAGAAACCGTGAGTACCAGAAGTACCGTAAGCACCAGTCCGGGAACTGCTAGATCAAGTTTGAGGCAAAGTTGATTTTCAAAAATCGACCGACCAGCCTTACTCGCCTCACCAACAAGATTCATCCTCGGATCAATTTTCAAAATCAAAGTTTGAAAAATTAGGTTTCATAAAACCCTAAGTTGCAGCTGCGCCTCGAACTGGGCCAGGAAGTTGCAAAATATACCATACTACCGCTTGTCGTCACCCCTGAAGTTTTAAAGAGTTGGTAGCTGATGCCATTATCATATCGATGGTGCCACCACCGCAATGCCAGAGGTTTGTACTCACATATGTTTAAATGGCTAAACTTTAAAGAGTATTTGTAGGACATAAAATAAAAAGGATCTCTTGCCATAGATCCAAAAGGTTCTCAAGATCCAACATTCGAGGAATGATGCAACCCTTGTGTGATTATTCCGATATGCATCTATTTGTCATGACATTATTTTGATCAGATATTGTTGTAGCTATGACCATCATTCTAACTCTTTGATCAAAATCAGTCAAGGTATTAGATGGATTAAAAGTTGAGATCATAGAACTTATCCTCTAACCCAACCTTCACAAGATAGCATTGTCTTAGTACAAAAGACATGTTGAAGAAAGCACTCGCCACTCGAGTGAAGGAGACCTGGAACAAAAGAAAGAACTCATTCATAGGACAAGGCCTGTAAGTTTGATTAATTAAGTTAATATGATTCAAAGGTACACATGACAAGTTGATGACTATAGTTGAGATAGCAGCCTTTGAAGTATCATACTTGATAGGAGGATATAGAGATAAATGCTGACCCTAATTTGTCTAATGCAACTAACACCTCTTCTAGGAAGAATCTCGTGTTAGTTCCAAGTTGCCATGGAGAATGTTGATCACAACACTATGAGAGTGTTGACCTCATTTTCAGATTGTATTCCTTACCTTTTAATCTTTGCTTCTATTAAAGTTACAAGTGATAGCTCTAAAGGAGCGCCAATGGTGATGATTGTTTGTGCTATTACCTTATATTATCGGTTGACATTACTCTGTTTGTTGTTTTGTTGACCTTGTTCCGGTGTCAGCTGCGTAATAACCCCGAAGCCACAGTGAAGGTTGTAGAAGAAAACATGCTAAAGGAGAAACCTTAAATGAAGCAATCATCGAAAGTGAAGAAAATGACTTATATAAACTAAAAGGGTCACTCAGAGGTTGATATGACCCATTTCATTGAAAACTCATGTGAACTTTGGCATAGAAGATTAGTCATACATCAACTACAAGGCACTACCTTCATACATATGCAAAGCGGTCACGGCTTACTTAACTCAAGGTTGACCATGAAGGCTTATGTAATGGATGTGCACAAGGAAGAACATCAAGAACCCTTTCCAAGAGAGAACAAAGTAGGAGTCCTAGAGCTCATTAAATTAGATGTATGTGGCCCACTACCGCCTCCATTAGTGGTGTTCAACAAGTTCAAGGAATTCAAAGTTTGATAGAGAATCTTTCAAAAGAAAGATTAAGATACTTAGTTGGGATAATACTGAGGAGAGTATATCTCAAAAGAGTTTGTGAACTGCGAAAGATGTTGGGATCAAGAGGGAATCACTCCCTATAATCCCCAACAAAACCTGTAGAAGCTGAAAGAAAGAACATAACGATAATTGAAGCAATGAAGGCTATGATCCAGATCAAGATCTTCCTATGTGCTTATGGGCGTAAGCAAAGAATGGCAACCGATATGTGCATAACTGGTTGTCCCATAGTGCACTTTGGGTCAAGACCCCTAAAGAGATGTTATCCGGAAAGAAGCCGTGACGATAGCTATCTCAAAATATTTGGTTGGCCAATATTTATTCATATACCGAAGAGAAGAGAAACAAGTTGTAACCTTCGTGAAAGAAGGGAATATTTGTGGATACCGTGGAGGTCTCCAAGGCATTCATAATCTATATACTAGGTCAACAATATTACTGAGATCAACAGGATGTGACCTTGATGAAGATGCAGTTGCTCAAGAAATCAAGATGTAACTTGAAGAAGTTTATGAAGAGGAACCCGTAATCCCCAAGATTACAGAATCAGTGAGGGAGGTCCCAGAGCTGCAAAACCAGAGAAGGAAGTCATAACTTCCCATGACTTCCCATGATGAGGAAATTATAGAAGACCATGATATATCAAAGGTCCAAGAACCTCCTCAGATGACTCCATCCTCCATAAAAAGGAAGTCACCACAGAGCTTATTCAAGATGGAGAGAAGTACCAGGTTCTCTCTCAAGGAACTACTTGAGACAAGGAAAAGACCAAAGCCATTCTCCGGATATACGGCTTTGATAAAAGTGATCTTCTAGAAGAGGAACCTACCTCGCTTTGAAGAAGCCATTCAGAGGAAAGAATGGGCAGATGCCATGACAGAGGAATACCAATCCATAATGAAGAACGAAGTATGGGAAATAGTTCCCAGAACAAAGAGTAAAGATGTGGTATCCTCCAAATGGCTCTTCAAAATAAAACATGTTGCTGATGGAAGTATTGAGAAGTATAAAGAAAGATTTGTCGCTCGTGGCTTTTCTCAACAGGAAGGCATTGACTATGAAGAGACATTCGCTCCTGTAGCCAAATGCACTTCGATCGGAACCATCATAGCTCTTGCAGCGAAGATGAAGTGGAAGTTGCACCAGATGGACATAAAGACAACTTTCTTAAATGGTGTCATCGAAGAAGAAGTGTATATAGAGCAACCTCAAGGATTTGAAGTTGAAGATAGGAAGTCGGCCCCAGAATATAATAAAGGTGGTTATAACCACCCAGTTTGAGAAGTTGACCCTGCCAGTGAAGAGACACTTCACACGTGCCGGATTTGTATAAATAAGGAGGCTAGCGCCTCACTTAGATACACACCTCACTTGCTCATTGAGAGACAAGTTTCAGAATTGCAATTGGAGAAGAGAGAGAGAGAGAGTGGCACATCTTTGGGAGAGGATCTTCTGTATTAGCTTGAGTTATCTCTTGGCATTGTATTGGCTATCTATAATAAGGAAGTTTTGCTGGGTTTTCTTCTCGTAGAGGGTTTCCCAGGATAAATGTTGTGTCTCTTGTGATTGTGTATTTCCTAGTGACCTTGTCTTATGTTGTTGTTATCTATTGAAATGCAAAGAACTATAATAATGGCTTAAACATTAACAAGGGATAGGGCCATATTTAATAGAGGAGCCCCTCTTAATTTGCTTCAGTTAGGAGCACGAATCTAAAATGAGTTTTCGCATGAACGAAATGTGTTGGAAAGTCTGGAGAGCCTAGAATTTCTAGTCGCTTGATTTTTTATGGTTAAGGAGGTCTCATATTAAGAATCCTTTGCAAAAATGGAGATGATGGCAATGTAGTAGTTGTTGATTGTAATTATAAGCATATTGTTCTGGCAAACAAACCCCATAGATCCTTTGCCTTCCTATTTTTGTTGCTAATTACGACAATCTTGGTTTTCTATTTTCCACGAGTTCTGAGGCAGAAAAGAAACAAATGGAGTAGAGGCAACCAGATCAAGGCCAAAGAAGATTATAGGTTTGGGAAGAATTCAAGCGAGTCCTGTGGCTAATAAGGGTTCATGATAAGGATCGTTTACGGGAAGAAAGTGTCAGATAATGCACATACACACATTTTAGAATAATGTAGAGAGATGAGAGATGGTAGATGATAGTATTCAATATGGTGACCTAATTTCATAATGACCTAACATTACAGATAAAAGGCCATTTAAGTTAATTAAGTCATTTATTATTTTATAAATTAAGGAAAAAGTAAAATAAGAATGATAATAATCATCTTATTTAATATACATCTGACTATTATAATAAACTATTTTTAACACCATCTTTTAATGGTTATATGGAAACTAAATGGTTACCCTAAAATACAAACTTATTTGGACTAAGTGATTGGAAGTAGATGTCTACATCTTGCTTATGGTTTGTGTCACTAATCAACGATTGAAAATAATAGTGTGGATATCTTTGCTTGAAATCCTCTAAATTGTTATCCATAATTTCATGCCCCTATGTCTTTTGTACTCACCACAAGGGTCTTTCATATGCACATTGCAAAAAGATATGTAATGTTGACACTACATAAATGGCATGACCAGTGTAGAGAAAGTCAGCTCACCAACAACCTATTCAACCATTGACTCTTCATTTAGATGAGTAAATGTTGGCTGGAATTTTCAATCTGTCAGACATGGATGTTGATTTTAATTCCAAAAGTTGCCTTCTTCCAATCCTAGGAACCAAAATGTTCTCAGATTTGCAAACCACACATCTAGAGCTAACTACGGCCTATAAAGAGTCTCATCCACACTTACAAATTGCCCCACCTATGGTTGATCTACACATGCAAATTGCACCTTTCTATCAATTCTTTCATATAATCAACAATCAATCACATTGGCTTTACCTTGGGCAAATCCAGCTTCCCTATAGGAGACATGAGTGCTTTCTTTGACTCATTCTTATCTTGTTATTCATTAATTCAAGATTCAACAACATTTCAATCAACATACAAGAAATTTACAAAAACTTGCTAAACGCATTGTTCACATCTTTTTGGCCTTCTACTTGCACCTCCATCATTGCACTGTGGAAGCCCTTGATCTTGTCCTTTGCTTCACCATTTAAACCATCAACTTTTCCCATTTCTCTTGAACCATTATTGGCATTTCTTACCTCTTGGTTTATTAGCACATTTTGACATGATGACTGTTTAACATTATACATTTATCCTTGTTATAGTTCAACTTGAAATGAATAACCATCAACATGATTTAGAGTTTATTTTTCATCAAATCTTACATCCATGTGCAGAACCATCTTATTATGTAGGAATTTACAATATGCTTTTTCTTGGTCAATGTATCCATCAAACAACAATTTTTTACTTGTTACATCATCATAAGCAACTAAACCAAAGATTTTTAAGTAGCTTACCTTTGGTTTCTTAATGAAGATGAATCATAATAAATATAATAACAAAGATACTATTAATAATAAAAGGTAAAGAGTTTACTAATGAAAATTCAGGACTCTTTATAGAGATACCTCATAGAGTATATTTATACTTAAACATCTTCACTGTAATTGTCTTATTAGTCTTATCAATTATCTGATATGTTACTATATTTTATAGATACATTTGTCTTAATCATGTATAAGAAATTTTCTCCCTATTATATTGGTATTATGCTCTCTGATTTCGGCCTTTGGGCATACCATTTCATGGTTTCTCCAATATAGACTTTTGTTCACAACTTGGCCTGGGCATTTAGCTATTTATTTTCATGAGGAAACATTATGTTGCTAATAGGATAAATATAGAAGAACATTTTGTTGCTGATTTGGTTAATGACAAATGAAAAGGCTCTGCCTCAAAATGAGGTAATATGAAAATTGTTGATAGTGACAAGGTATCGCAAAAGAATAAGAGAACTAGCAATAACAACCTAATAAGTTTAGTGACAAGAAAACCTTGACATCATCTCAAAGCAATGAAATAGTTAAGCCGTCATTGGATATAAGAAGTTGGATCAACAACGAATTCAACATCACTTAAGCTTATCAACGAATTCAACATCACTTAAGCTTATCAAGACAAAACCACAATTTCTTGGTGCATTGCAGATCATGAAATTAATCATTAAATGATTCCATATACATAGTCATTCATTTTAAATAAAAATAATTGGACATATCTCATACTTGACATAAGGAGTTTCATCCCATTGGAAACCCTCATCTCAGCCCCACTTTTCAACATCTCTCTCAGGTTTGGTCACTTGACTACTTTGTAGCCCTTATTTCCTTATGCCCTCAATAGTTGGCATGAGCCTTAACCTAAAGTCTTTGAGGGGAAGAAATATAGGTATCTTAAAGTAAAGAAGGTAAGGGATTTAACCTTGTTCAATTCAACATCACACAAATTGTAGGTTGAATTGTCATGCCTATCCTTAACACATTATCTGAAGACATCTTGAAAGGTTTATTAATCTCTCTCTCTCTCTCTCTCTCTCTCTCTCTCTCTCTATAAGAAAGTAAAATCACAACATCTAAATAAATGGAAGTGCTTTATTTAAAAGGTGTATCAAACTAATAATGAGGAGCAATTATCATAAGAAAAGACAAGTGGATAGAGAAAATATATAAGGAATTAGTAGAATAAAAAATGGTATATGTTAAGTGAAGTTTAATTTAGTACCCTAATATAGTTAAATTAAGTTATAGTGGGAACCTCACACTTTGGTGCATTCATTTAATATCAAATATATAATAAAAGAAGTGTAATTCAATCATGACACCAACAATTGCAAAGTTTAACCATCAATATAATAAAAGAAACATATATTTGATTAACAAAATAGAAAAATATTTCAAGATGATGGGGAGATGACAATGAAAAAATTAAAATCACCTCAATGTATCTAAAAGGTGCTACACATAAAGTAGTTCATAATGTAGTTCATAAGGTGCTATACATAATGTTACATTTTGTTTGGAATGTTTCTAAAAATGTTCTAGAAATAGAGGAACATGGGGAATATATCTTTGCTCGTGAAGTTAAGCACTTAAAACATGAACTAGTGAACTATCAATAATACAATAAAAAATTACAACAGGAGAATCATGATCTCAAGAAGAAATGTGACAAAAAGTTATTAAAAAAAGAAGGTGAATATTTTTCATATTTATTATATATTTCTTTCTCTTGTTGAATCACTTAGCTCCTTTTTTATAAATGCTTATGTAACCTTGTGATTATTGCAAGGTATGCCTCAATTTCTATCGAATAAAGTTTGATTCCAAACACGTGGCCAATTCTATTGACAAGGATAGAATTTCTTGATTATTGGTTCATGTTTTTTCTAGTTTTAAGTTATCTATTGTAACTAAGAATAAAAACGCATAAAATCATAAAAGAAAAGTAAAACAAAGCATCTCCTTCATGATGATATAATGGTTATTAATGTCCACTATGAGTAACATTGGTCTATCCAACCTTTAAAAAAAGGTAACGAATGATTTGGTTTGCTTAAAAAAAATATTTTTGTACTCTAAAAGCTTTAAGAGAAAGATTCCTAAATCACCATAGTTTTGATGAGTTAAAATGTTATGAAGGTTGGTATTGCAACAAATGTTTTGAAATTAATATTTAATGTGGGTGTACATAGGACATTCTAAGAAAAAATGTTTTTTATCAACCCTCTTAGTGTCTCAAAGATGTCAAATTCTTTGGACCCGTGATGTTTTAGGAATTGTTCAATGCCTTGTTTCATTATGGAACTCGTGAGAGTTTGTTCTTATTTTAGACATGTTGATTTTCTTCCTTATGCTAATTAAAACAAAAAATATTTTTGATAATCTAAAATTAGGGTTGATCACCTCCTTGTAGTATCTTAATTTTCTCGTATCCTCTAATTATTTATCACACCACAATTTCCCCTTAAATTTAGATGTGATAATATTTTTAATATTATCATTATTCTATAGAGTGGTCTCTTCCTTGATATCCCAATGAATCAACCAAGGCTTGGCATCTTTATGCCAATCTTGCTTGAGTCAAGTGGTTCTGACTGGATTTTGAAGCAACTTTAGGAAGCCTTTTGTCTTCCATGTTGTTTATCTTGTTCTTGCTTGTCAGATATCTAGTGACATCTATGTTCTCAATTAGGGAAACATTTGCTTCTATTAAGAGGATATATTATGGTGTATTTCCTTTAATTTTAAAAGTATAAGTTATAAAATGTTTTTGGATTTGTTGTATCTTTCTCCACTATTAACTAAAGATAATAAAACACCAAACTTCTTATACCAAAGCCAAAAGTCCACTGATATACAATTGTTTTCAAGTCGATCATAAACTTTCCACCCTCCATTTATCTCTTTTTCAATGCTATAATTCCAATAAAGCTTGTGATGAAGGTCAGTTATGAGATATTTGTATGAAGACACTTCCTTCAAGATGTTATTTTCATACATGAAATTAGCGTAAGTGATTTTTTGGATTGATTGCCATAACCTAAGTGTATTGCCTTTAATTTTAAAATTATAAGTTATAAAATGTTTTTGAATTTGTTGTATCTTTCTCCACTATTCTCTAAAGATAATAAAACACCAAACTTCTTATACCAAAGCCAAAAGTGCACTGATATACAATTTTTACAATTTTTTTCAAGTCGATCATAAACTTTCCACCTTCCATTTATCTCTTTCTCAATGCTATAATTCCAATAAAGCTTGTGATGAAGGTAAGTTATGAGATATTTGTATGAAGACACTCCCTTCAAAGATGTTATTTTCATACATGAAATTAGCGTAAGTGATTTTTTGGATTGATTTCCATAATCTTTGTTTTGTTAGTGTTAACAGTCATACTCGTACTGGAGAAAAAATCCTTGAGAATTTTTAGTTGCTTGTCAAGAACATTGGCAATCCTCACCATAAGAACAATATCATCAACATAAAGAAGGACAATGACTGTTCCAACTAGATTCGTGTCGACATCTTGCTTCTTCCAAACAACCCTTTAACTTGTTGATGTATATGCCAAAGATGGTCGGTGACAGGGGACAACCTTGCTTGACTCCTATATTACAATTAATTTCTTCCAACCATCGCTCCATGTCCCTAAACTTGACAATAATGTTCTTGTATAGCCTTATCACATTAGCTTTCAACTCGAAAGGAACTTTTAGCTCTTCTAATCTATTCCAAAGGTTAGTTTTGGGCATTGTGTCAAATGCTTTTTTAAAGTCAATGAAGCAACTTAGGAGGTTGATTTTATTATTGAGACATTTCCTTATAATAATCTTAAGCATAACAAGGTGGTCTATAGTTATGATAGCTCATAAATCCAACCCAATATCTAGTTATGTCTTTCTAATCATACACTCTTATCTTCTTTTCCAAAATAATATAATACATGTAAAAATATCACCTATTTAGATTTTTTCTATTTTTGTACATCTTAATTCCTAGAAAACATCGCACTTGTAACAACACAAATAACCATTATTCTACTATTAATAATCCACCACACAATCGTCATTTTTAGTGACTAATAATCCTACCATGGAACACTAGTTCTGTTGAATGAATAACTCTTTCCGTTACTTCCAACATTTCATACCACAAATAATTGGAGTGTTGTAGGAAACATTATTATTAGTGTAGCATAATATTGAAATTTGTAGAGTAAAACATTTAAGTTGTTGGAATTAATCTGACACGGCCGTCGATGTCCCTGCAACTATCGATACCCATGCCTCTACATCGATGCAAAGGTTTAACAAAATCGTTCGCTGTCATAGATTTTTTTTTTTAAATATTGTTTTGTTTTCATTCTCCATCATAAAAAAATTCATGTGTTGTTCGACAAGTTCAAGGGTCTATCTCTATTGAAATGTCTTGTTTCCAAATGATTTTTGTGGAATCTCTCTTCAATTCCTCATTTGCCGCTAAACGGCATTAGACAGTGAGAAGTTGCCAAACATCACTTCTGTAGAACGTAGAACTACAAAATATCACGAAACTCTATCAAATATTATATGCTTACGATGAATTTTCTCCAAAACAGGCCATTTTCCAGTGCATTTTTAAGCATGTTTCCAACTAAAATCAAATGGTTGATCATCATCCTACAAACATGAGATACCTGCGTTCATACAGCCGCGACACATATATATATATAAAATAAAGATTATTATATTTTTATATATTATTAATAATTATATAGGTTATATTATATTTAGAGGTGGTAGGTACATATATGTTTATTATATATTTTGAAGAATAAATAAAACTAGTATATGTTTAGGAAATTATATTGTCTAGAAAAAATGAAGCGAAGGTCTGTTTTTATTATCGAGGGATCAAACACCTTAAGGAAACTTTGTAATTATTGGAGACTATGTCACAATTATCTGATCTTTCACTTGGGAAAATATGCCTTGCTCTCCTATCATAGTTCATAACTTTTAAAGAATGGTCCAATTTCTCAAAGATTTTCAGAATGTCCCTTATCTTTAARTAGATACACTTTAACTTTGGGAAAATATGCCTTGCTCTCCTATCATAGTTCATAACTTTTAAAGAATGGTCCAATTTCTCAAAGATTTTCAGAATGTCCCTTATCTTTAAGTAGATACACTTTAACTTTGAGGTAGATGAATTGATAATTAAAGGAGTCTTAGAACATGAAGGTTGGTTGTGGTTTTGAATGCAAGAAAGGGAAGAGCCTTAGAACATGAAGGTTGGTTGTGGTTTTGAATGTAAGAAAGAGAACAATGAGTTGTGTTTCTAGTTCCATAGATACATTTTAACTTTGAGGTAGATGAACTGACAATTAAAGGAGCCTTAGAACATGAAGGTTAGTTGTGGTTTTGAATGCAAGAAAGGGAAGAGCCTTAAAACATGAAGGTTGCTTGTGGTTTTGAATGCAAGAAAGGGAACAACGAGTTGTGTTTCTAGTTCCATAATTGTGAGTAATCTTTTTGGATGAAGGGGGCTCTAACTCTAACCCTTTCAAGTATTAAAGCCATTTTATTTATGTTATTTTGAATTGGTGGCCATTCCACTCAACATCACCTCTCTTTCTCGAAGTGACCTTTGTAATTTCTTACCTAAAGGATTCAATGTCCTATACAAACTTATTCTCATTTAGAGTATGGGGACTTTGGCAAGCTAGGCCCACAATCTCGTCATCCTCCCTAAGACAAATCAAGTATAATGGCCTTAGTGTGAATTTCATTTAACCTCCAATAAAGGAATTGCACTAAAAAATCCTCATTCTTCTATGCACTCCCTCTAGATACTTCTTGGGGTTTATTCTTCTCCCCGTCTCTTGGTTGTAGGGTTTAGAGTCTTTGTGGCTTGATGTTATTCACTTTTAGTCTATGCAATGGATTGGTGTGATTGTTACTTATTGGGGATGTGTATAAGGTTGTTATGAATCAAATACTTGAATACAAAATACCACAATAGTACCAAGAATATATGAATACAATCACCACACAAGATATATGGAACAATATAGAAAACCACCACTTTATTATAGAAAACCCTTGAGGTTTTGAGGTAGGGTAACACCATACAATGGATCCTCTCATGTTCACTTGCCTCTTTGAGGGGGCTTCCTCCTATTGAGCTACCACTCCAAATACAATACTTCTCTTCTTATTCCATTACATTGCTTGAACCCTTTATATAGTGCTACCATCACCTAAGAACATTCAAGATGAGAGATATTCTAGAAGTAGACCCTTCTAAGAAGTCCTCTTACATTTATTATATCTAACTATCATAGTATGCATTATTTAATAATATAGTGGACCTAGTCCACTTTACATTGAATGGCCTCCACTATTATCATTATGGGCCCTCTGGGCCCCACCAGTACCTCTCTAGCTACCTAACATTCCATCCCCCTTATGAAAGCGTTGTCATCAACGCTTGATGTACAACCATATACCAAGGTCCCACGGATAAGTATGGACTATAGTGTTGAAGTAGACTAAAGAACTAGGGTCCCATTGAGAAATATAAGCCACCATGCTGAAGTAGTCCAACCGCCATTGTAACCTAGGGTCCCATGTCCAATTGTTCATGTGAACTCCACACGAAAGATATCGGAACACAATAACCAACTGAAAATGATGCTCCAAATATTGACATCTATTATGTGGATCCAAATAAGAATATCCATCCACATAGTGGGAAAGGGTCAAAGATGAATCTGGAATGAACAATACCGTTCTAGAATATGCAGGCTAAACACTGGTAATCATAACTAGTTCCTGATATGTCACATTGATGTGCTCTACAGAAGGTGGAGTAGAGTCATCAAATACAATATGGAAGTGGTTGTCATCCCATAAATGACAACTATCCATATACCAATCATCACAATTGGCCTCAAAATCATATCAAACATATATTTATTGATTATATTCATCTCTGATGTCTGCCATAAAAAATCTCTTCTACATGTTATCCAATGAATCTTGAATACTACGAAAATTATCATTGAGGCCGTTTGTGAAGTTGTCTGTGAGGCCATCTACAAAGTCATGCAATGTGTCATTCAATTGAGATTTSAATGCTTTAGTCATCTGTAGAATTTCTTTGAGGGTTTGAGAGGAAATAACCATTGGAAACACTACAAAAAATATACCAAAAGAAATCTCTTAAAATAATTTATCCAATGGTATTGATCTGGTAGAAATATAAACACCCTATGAAAATTTATTAGCTCTGCAGTCCCATCACTGTCATGAAATCCCAAAAAATAGAACAACAAATTACTACAGAAAATCAGGTTTTTTTTCTTTCGAAAAAACTCTGAAAAAATGTTGAATTTAAAATGCTGATAACTTTATTTCCCGGTCTCTGTTTTAGCTGTTTTGTTTTTGAAATTGGGTATTTTTCTGAGAAAAATTCAAATACTCAATTTGTTTTTGTCAAATTTARTTCATAAATMTTCAGATATGAACTTGAAGTGTGCCACCCTCTTTTTCTTCCCTAGAAAAATTCTGGAAAAAAAGAAAAACTTTCTTCCCTTCTTTGGCCAAGGAAAGTGCTCTGATACCACTTGTTATGAACCAAAGACCTAAATACAAAATAACACAATATTACCAAATATATCTGAATACAATCACCACACAAGATATATGGAACAATATAGAAAACCATCAGTTTATTATAGAAAACACTTGAGGTAGGGTAACACCATACAATGGATCCTATTATGGAAGAGAGCCTCTCTTGTTCACTTGTCTCTTAGAGGGGGCTTCCTCCTATTGAACTACTGCTCCAAATACAATACTTCTCTTCATATCCCATTACATTTCTTGAACCACTTTATATAGTGCTACCATCATCTAAGAACATTCTAGAGGAGGAATCTTTTAGAAGTAGAACCTTCTAAGAAGTCCTCTTACATTTATTATATCTAACTACCCTTTTATTATATCTAACTATCATAGTGAACCTTATTTAATAATATAGTGGACTTAGTCCACCTTACATTGAATGACCTCCACTATTATCATTATGGACCCTCTGCCCCCTCTCCCCTCCCCTCCCCCCACTACCTCTCTAGCTACCTAACAAAGGTTCGACAAAGCGTGAGAAGTTGCTCCAATGGGATTGAAGGTATTTATGGAATTTTGGTTATGGCCTCTGAGCATGCTAGAACATGGTGGTCCTAGGGAGAGGCTAAGTTTATGGAAGCTAAAAAGGATTAAGATTGACTCTATATGGAATCAATGAAAAACATTCTTGCTTTAATGGATTGCAAACTGAAATTTTAGAGAGCCCTTACCGGTCTTAGGATGAAATTCACTACATTATATGCAACACTCTCCACTGCTTGGGGCCTTGTTAAAATTTATAGCCATGTCGATTTTCCTTTGCAAAAGATATTTTTAGAAGTGATTGGGCAAGTGGAACACTGGAAGACTCCCAAGGGGTGAGGAGAGAATCCAACCAACTAGATTAAATGGCCTAATCTCCATGATTTATTTTAATTACATAGTTAATTAGTTTTTTTTGATACCTCCTTTTGTTAGGACAATTTATTTGATCATTTACTTGTAAGTTTTGGAGTAGGAAAACTTTATCATTTTTAGAATTTTAATTGTTATGGAGATATTCATCATTCTCGTCTCTCCCCTGGAATTATATGGTTTTGAATTGTATTAAGGTTGTATGGGTGAAGCTGCAATCAGATTTTGATTAAGATATATGAAAATTACATTTAAAAATATATTATTGTATTATATATAAAGTTAAAAAGTTGATAAGGTTCTCCTTGAGTCAATTCCCAAGTCAAAAGACCGGACTCAATATAGAAAAAAATGTTATCTGATGTTAATAAAATTCTTTGCCACTTGGTGAAAGAAACCATGGCACAAATGACACAAATATTTACTGTTGTAAATATTATTGTCATTGATATCAAAGACAGGGGAATCCTACATGTGTCTAAGATAAATATTACAAGACTACAAATGTCCAAGATAAAGATTGCAAGATGAAGATTGTTGAAAGTATAATTTTTTATTTTTTGATAATCAATTTGGATACCCTATATTTGAAGGAATTTTTACCCTACATACATAGCTCAAATGAGAGCACGAGTTGTATGGTTGGAAATTATTCCAAGAGCTTTCCAACAATATATGACATTCCCTCTAACTCTCTAGGAATGAGGAGATATAAATTTTTCCGTCTGACAACCCAACCATAAAATTGAGGTTAGCTTAGTCAATCTTTACAAGTCGACCCTAAGAGTAAGGACAAAATTACTATAAATACATGATAGATGTGAATGTTTGTAGTGAAACCAAGAAAATAATCAAGTCTGAGGTGCACGAACGTGATTTAAGGTGTGCTAAATGAGTTGGGGTGTCTTTTGGGGATTTAAAGGTGTGCAAGAGAAGTTTGGGGGATTTTCTTGGGGTATTTCTTGTTTTCAACGTGCACTATGAAAGATTAAAGGTCTATGATGTTTTCGTGTGTTCCATTACGAGGGTGTGATGATACAATATGAGATCATATTTTGGGAATGATGTTATGAAACTACATGTGACTAGGGTTTGAAGGATTGTATGTGGAATGAAGCATGCAGGTGAAGTCAGAAGTACTCGGTGTATGAAGATATTGGATTGGTGTCTACACATATCCTGTTGAGTTGTTTCTTAGGTGAGGGGATTGGTGTCTCCAACAAGTTGGTGCTTGCAAATATTGTTACAGTAGGTTGGTGCCTATAGGTGATGCTAAGTTGGTGCTCAGTTGAGGAGATTTTGTCTCTAGTAGGTTGGTGCTTACAACTTGTTGAGTTGGTGCTCAGTTAAGGAGATTGTTGTCTCCATTAGGTTGGTGCCTACAATATTTGTAACAATATGTTGGTTCCTACAGACATTTATAAATATATTTTTTATGGTTTTCTCCTGATTGAGTTTCCATGTTAAACTTTGTGCATTATGATTTGAGTTTATATGTAATTATTGTTTCTTATCTAATGAATGATTGATGAATGGTTAAATATAGTAAAAATTAACTTATATTGATTCACCCCCCTTAGTATAAGAATAAGTTCAAGATTTACAATTATAGAAAGACGCGAAAGCACAAATTTATGGGGTCACTTCTGCGGCGAGGACAACAATTAGAAAAAAAGCAAAAGTAAGAGCATCTGAAAAAAAAAACGATTAATTTCAATTCAGGATATGATAGGAACATGAACAGGAAGGATGAGAAAGATATTCCCTCGATATCGATCGAGATCTCGACAAGATAATTCCTATCAATCGTCTATATTAGTTCTTTTCTAGGGAACTTGTATTTTTTCTCATATTAGTGACTTCCAGATTGAAAATAAGAAAGATCATTCTCAAAACAATGGAATGTGATTGACCGAAAAATGTTTTTTTTTTTAAATCTTTAAAAATATGTGATATACCAGATGAAATAAATACAATTGTTTAAAACGAAAAATAGAAAATCATCAAAGGCTTTAAATGAAATTAATAAGATCCAAATTTAATATGGGAGATATTCACAAATGTCTATCAAGAGACCATAAACAAAGTTTTCATTTAAAAAGCAATAATGATACCTTGCTCACAAAACTTAAGAAGTTAAAAGAAAAGGTGAATGTTTTCCAAAGTTAAAGTGCAAGTTGTCAACAAAGAGATATATAGTACACATGGGGGCAATCATCAAAATTATAAAGGTGGGATATACTCATAAACTTTTAGTTTTTGTTTTTTCCAAATTGGATGAGACTTGAAGAATATTGTTCAAACTATTTTGATTTCCTTATGATTTCATAATCCAATTTAATTAAAGTTCAAAGAGGTCAATTGTTTCATATCCTTTCCTTTCTAATTCTTTCAAGCATAATATCTCCATATTGTAAAGTAGTATTTGCAGACATTCCATTGAAATGGTGCATCCTAATGCAAATTTGTCTCTAGACGGAAAAGAGAGGCCTCTAAGAAATTTGCAAAGTTGATAGAGACCAATATTTAGAGTGGCACTAGAAATGAAAGTTTGTTAGAACTAATTTATGTCATAGTTTCTATTAGCAGTCAAACAATCTTGAATATCTCACAGACTAAAAAGTAGATATAATATGGATTGCATTAATGAGTGATATAAGGGGAGAGTTATTTTTCTTTGTGCTCAGAGCTATAGAGGAAAATTGTATTCGTAAAAGAAAGTTTATCATAGATGGAGTGGTTTAGAATCAACCAGAAGATATTCATTTTCCTTTTGTACTTATTTAACAAATAGGTTAAATAAGTAGGAGGTGTATGTAATAAGGTGCTTCTTCCTATGGGTTGTAATGAATACAATGAATTCTTGGATAGACAAATATCCTTTGATCAAGTTAAATAAACAAATCCTCTTTGGGTATTATTATTTAGGATGTATTATGTTAAGAGAATAGTGAGTAAAAAAGATGATCTTTGAGACTTCTTACATTATTGATATTTGTTTATTATCAAATGGGTAATTATTTAGAATATGTTTGTCTGTCTTTTAATTTGTGTAAATCTAGAGAGATTTGATAGGGTTTATTATAGTTGATATTGAATGTGAATTTGTGTCATTATAAGGTGTCTCATTCACATGTATTGGTCTTCTTTTTGCATTAACAAATTATCATAATAGAAATTGTCGCGTGCTAGCTTGTGTGACCTAGCATGTCTTCCATAAGGCTTGAGGGGGACATTTGATGGAAATGTAATGTTATGAATTTGAAGGGAACTAATGTGCAGAGAAAGAGAAACGACAATGATTTTTCCAAAACTCTTGCAACTTTGTTCCCAAAGTTTATCATGAGGTAATAAAATATTCTTTAATAAAAGTCTTTTTGATGTTGTTGTTGATGAATATTTTACGGTGTGAATACCTTATATAGCACACCCTTTTAGGGTGATCTATGGGTTGGATTCCTCCAGATTTTGTGACTAAGGCTTGGGTTAAGGAAACATGGATTTGTACAACCACTCCAAGTTTGTCTAACATGATTTTTCAATTTTTTTTAAGAGAGATTGCACTATCTTGAAGTGGTTTCTTGTGGCCTTTGGATATGTTGTAATACTTTAGTTCTATTCTCAAAATGTCATGAATGTTTTTTTTCATTGGAAGATGTACAACTTTATTGTCTAGTCTAGGTAGAGTTTGTAGGTTTCCTTTACAGATATATGAATTATTGGAACACATTTCTAGCCCCATCAAGAAATTCAATTTGCATGAAAAAAACTCTAAACCTCATCTATGGAAGTGGGTTTTTCTTGGGGTTAATCTCTCTAAGCACCTTATATAAATTGTTTACATTTGTGTTAGGTATAAGATATTAAGAGGGTTTATTAGGTATGCCAACATACCTAACACCTATATTAGGTGCCAAATCCCATACCATATATGTATGGATGGTCCCTTGATGGCCAATGTTAAATCCTTAGAAGCTTCATTAACTGTAGTTCCTTATCCCTAAGTTCAAAAGGCCTTGGCTTGGGTTGAGAGAGAAGGTAAGTTATAAGTGGTTAAAAAGAGAAATAAATCACCATATGCAACAAAGGTGGCCTCGATTAATAGCCCAACCAATTCAAGGTTGACTCATATTAAAACCCATAGTCTTATCCATGGGGAAATATTTGATATATCCTCTTAGGCCACTTCCCCCCTAGGGGTGGTAGGGATTGATATCCACATCTAATTTTGAACCCTTGAGAAAATGAAGAGATCTAGGGATTACGACACAAAACTTAGAATACTACCCTGAACTCATGAGTGTTGTTGTTATGCCTTAGAAGAGTATTATTTCACCAAACCCTTATAATTCCCTAGAAGGTATTGGGGTGAGGAGATGGAAATTCATGTTGAAGGTTTTGAATGAAGTATGCATCATGGAATTATAAGAATTACATACCTTTTCATGAATACCAGGATGTGGATAATTTGTTTTTTATTTCATACTTAAAGATACTTTGTTTACAAGACATTGAAATTACAGTTTTTTTGTTAGGCATGACCTTGTACTTTCTATATCTTGGTTCTACTATATTTATCTAATTTGGTAATGTGTCCATATCCCAATCCATACATAATGCACTCCATCTCTCCCCTCTCCCTTATCTTGTATTTTGGGTTGGTTTTCATATGTCACCCATAAAGGTTCATGTAGGCTCATAATCCGATGAGAAGGAGATATAATGCTCGAGGTTGATGTAGCTTTATACATAATGATAATAACAACAACAACAACATCGAAAGAGCAAATGATATAACTAAAAATGAGAAAGTAAAGAAAAAAAAGGAAATAAAAGTGAAGTAAAAAAACCAAGAAAGAATGAGAACCATGAGCTCTACTCCCTCACTAAGAGGCCATCACCCAATTCCTATGCAATGAATCCATACCTAACAAAATGACTTAGCAAATGAAAATCAAAAGACAAAAAAGGTTGAATGGATAAATAAAAAGGAAAATAGGGGTTTGGAAAGACATTGTGCCAAGGAAAGGGTAACCCATTGACTAAGTGCTCCCACATACAAAGGCGCTCATGAGGATGACTATCATACATAAACTTTCATTAATATGTCCCCACCCATGAAATAATCCCCAAACTATACCATATTTCATTACACATAGTCCTTGATGGGTTTCTTTGAAAATACTCTTTATCTTGGGTATTGACACACCTAATAGGGATTAATAATGACCCTCCATTACCTAAAATTGGCAAGTAGTATAAATTTATGAGTTAGTGTTTGGTTTGACGAGTATACTTAGTGAGATATATCTAGTGGATTTTTCATTGACATGATTCACTTTATATGTTGTATTTGACTTGTGTACATTCCTCCGGTTTTGATGGATACAATGCACTACATGAGCCCCTCCTTAGAATTTGACTTGTGTCCGGTTTTGATGGATACAATGCACTACATGAGCCCCTCCTTAGATGATGGATTTTACATGGCTACCTATTTGATTGTGTTAGGGTCCTAACCCATGTGTAGAAAAAAATATATTCGATGTATACAAAGGTCAATATTAATAAGGCCTTGCAATAAAATAGAATAAGTCGAATGTAAGAAGACCTAATAGAAGCTTCCGCTTCTAGAAGGATCTTCCTCTAAATGCTTCTTTTGATAGACATATTTAGTATAAATAGGAGTCGAGGGTATGAGAACTCTAGCTTGGAGATTATTGTAATAGAGCTCTTCTCGACTAGAGGTTGCCCCCTCGAAGAGGCCCGTGAACATTGCTCTTAGAATCAAAGTGTTATTTCTGTTGTTATTCTTATATCATTTTAGTGTTATTGTGGTGATTGTTCTGGTTATATTACTGTTATTCTTCCATTTCTATAATTTTATTTATGTTCTGCATACTTTTTATATCTGGTATATTATAGGTGGTATCATAGCACTTTCCTTGGCAGAAATTGTGGGTAATTTTTTTTTCCAGGGTAGAGACGTATTCCGACGTCTTTAAGCCATAGAGATTTATTGTTACACGCATAAACCCGTGGATGAGGGATTCATACACGCAGTAAATATAAGTGGTTCTTAAGTGCACATCTGTTGGCCACCCTTGTAACCCTTGTTGGTACCCCTTCGAGTGGTACCACATCAGACAACACCTGTGTATGGATCGACCTAGATTTCCTGAAGCCCTCTTTAGATAAACCGATCGGCCGCCTAACTGCTATAGTGCCACCAAGAACAACACTCGGGAAGATACTCTCTAGTACCTGGGTAGTCGGGTAGTACGACTAAGGGTACAGTCTATCTTCCTTAGTTAGTGCCCTGAGATATTGGGCCGAGTACTATTGTTGGACCTGTTATCTCTCCAAGAAACTCTTTGAGGTTGTAAGTCAAAGATGCTTGGTAACTTAAAGTAAAATTGTTTTTGTGTTTATGTATGTGTGGATCATTGGGATAACTCAACCTTAATGGATTGACATTAGGATAATCAACAGTATACAATCAAATATGACAGTGCTTTCAAAGATTAATGATCAGACAAATAGATTTGACTATGGGTGAAGAAATCAGTGCTTATAAACTAGATACACAATGATGGGTTTAATAAACAATGCAAATAACTATTAATCAAGCTATGAAATGACTAATGAGATGACAATCATTAGCAATTAAGACAACTTGAATAAGAGTACAAAAAAGAAGGTAATGGATGAAGGTCTGACATCAAAAGTGAAAGAAGACTGTGATTGTATATATATATGAAAAAGTGTACAATAGCATAAGGCCCCTGTATCCAAAATCGAACCCCTATTACTTTGAAAGCATAGGCTTTATAGACTTTACATCATAATCTAAGATCCTATCAAAGAGGATCTGAAATACTAAGAATAGTATTAATTAAAAAAGTTTACAAGAAAGTAGTATCAAATCCTATCTTAAAGGGTCAAACCCTTATCATAATATGGTCTTCAGCATCTTCAGTCATCTTCAACAGTCTTCAAGGAGATGATAAGGTAACTCAGAATCCTTCCTTGACAGCTAGGCAAATATTTAACCAAAATTGGATAACCTTTGACCCTATTATCCTTTGTATAAGCCTCAAAACTTTGAAGAAGAGAGTAATCTTTATCCATTTTAATCTTATCATTCATTTGGAACCTTCCTCAAATGATTTGGTAGTGAAAATATTCGATATGAGCAAAAAGACTATCATTCTGCCTGTGTCTGCGCTTTCGGAAGCTCCTTTGTCCTGAAAAATGCAAGTTAGTTGTCGAAAGCCCTGATTTTCGGCAGCTAATTGTGTGTTATTATGTCGATTATGCTGTCGAAAAACCTGGAAATATTCCTCTCAAAGATTCACCTATATCTCTCAAATAAAAACATATTTTGGAAAACTGAGAGAGATTTTTGAATATTGGTTTGTTGTGAGAAAAAGCCTCTCAATTCTTGGAGATTTGTTTTCATTTGCCCGGGATCTTCATTTCAAAAACATGTGTCAAATAGGGAAATTCTAAGATCCAAAAATTAGGGATTAGAGATGAATTCAATTCTCCCAATATATAACACCTATAGGAAAAATGAGAGAGGTTATTTTTCTTTGAGGTGTTAGTAACAAAAGCCTCTGCCCGTTTCTCAAAATGATTCTCCAGTCGCTCAGAATCATCATTTGAAAATGATGACTCAACACAGTGAAAACAAACTCTTCTGCACTTTCGACGACTCATTTGTCCTTGAAAATATGATTTCGCTGCCGAAATCCCTGACTTTCGGCATCTCACAACACTGTAAAATTACCATTTAGTCGTTGAAAGCTAAATTTTATTTTTGGTCTATTTTATGAGGTGAAATCCTCATTTTATTGAATTGATATGATTATAAGCCTTTCTCAAAGACTTCATGACTTTCAAACCTAAAAATAAATCTTCTACCTAATGCTCCTCTTATCATGTGATTTGAAAATAATTTACCAGTACATTTTGAGCGCTAACATCTGGCTCCAACTGGGATGAAGACCTCCCTATGAGGTTTCCAAGAACGTAGTAGTTCCAGTCGCCTTTACCATTGGGCTTGGAGTCATTTGGCCTTTACCATTGGGCATGGAGTCATCTAGCCTTTAGAACTGATCCTCCGTAACCTGTAGCCAGCATGTAACCTGCCTGTAGCCTTCCTGCTTATTCAACAACCAATAACTAGAAGAATCCACTTGCTCAGATAAAGAGATTATTTTCTTATCTGCTCCTACTCCTAACCATAAAAACTGGCTCATCATGTGACATCATGCTTCCAATGAAGCCATGATAACATCGGACTAATTACAAGAATCCTTTGCATGCATATAAATTTCAGAGAACACTTCATGTCATGCAACAAAATTTCAACTTGCAGAGCATACTTACAATCATCATTTTCCTTGGTTCCAAAGATTGCACAACTAAAGACTTCTGAAAAACATAAATTCATATAAACGGCTACCGGATCATAGAAATAAGTTAACTCTGCTTGATGCTCAAGCCTTTTTTCAACCTTTGATATATAGCTGCCATAAACTGGTTCCTGCAAATCTAAAAGTAGATGTGAGCTGATTTGACTGCTAATCCATTCTTTTTCGATATCGTCTTCATAGGTGATTTCAATTTTCTATTCATGAGGTGTTATAAACAGAAGAGAAGACCTGGAATCTTCAGCCAGATTAAACTCATCATATTCAATGTCTTTTGCAAACATGGAATGACTGATTACAACATGAAGTTGTTCCTTAGTGGGAAAAGGAAAAGGCTTGTTGAAATCAGATTCAGAAATGTCATATATTGGCTGACTGCTACTCAAGTCAACATTATTTGATGTAGAAATATGCTCTTCTCCATCTGCATACTTATCAAAAATAGGTGGATAGAAAACCTCTGTATCTTGCAAAGAAAGACAAGTAATGATCATATCCTTCTCTCCAATCATAGGTGAAAACATATCGTAGGCAACCTCTTGAAAAATTTCAGAAAAATCTTCTTCTCTAACTGTTCCTTCGTGCAAATCAAAGGAAGCAGGTGCAACAGAGATAAGGGCTGATGCATCTACAACTATACAATTCTCATTTGTATCATGAAGATGGTCCTTAACAATATAATTTTCACCTTGAAAAACAGAAGAAAAGACTACTTCTTGCTGAACTTGCTTCTTGAATTCATCACAACAACCTTCAAAGAGATTTTCAGCTGGAAATTCATCTTTACAAAAAAAATGGAAAGCATAATGAAAACTTGCCAATGAGTGAATTCTTGAAGCTGGAAGAGCTCTGCACCAATCAAGGGCAATCCCCTCTAATGAATACTTGAAAATCTTAATTTGAACGTCCTCATGTACAATTCCAAGCCAATGAATAAAATCATGAAAATCCAGCAAGTGTTCAGCTAACACTTCCCATTCTTCTCCTCGAAATCTGGGAATACTACATTCCCATTCATCTCTACTAGGTACTGGATGAGGGTAACCAAAAATGCTTGAGAAATTGCAAAATGCATACCTCTTGTTCATTTCATACCAGTGAAGTCACCAACAAATTTTTGAACAATGGAGTCGTCACTGAATTCGTCCTTCATGGAGTCACCAGATAGATAATTACAACCAAGAAAATGTCCAGGATTTTTCTATCATCAAAACTGGATCTATGTCGTCTCCCAAGGAAGTTGAGCTTCAATCTCCTCTCCCTGGCAATGATGCCAATTTGTTATCTCTCCAAGAAACTCTTTGAGGTTGTAAGTCAAAGATTCTTGGTAACTTAAAGTAAAATTGTTTTTGTGTTTATGTATGTGTGGATCAATGGGATAACTCAACCTTAATGGATTGACATTAGGATAATCAACAGTATATAATCAAATATGACAGTGCTTTCAAAGATTAATGATCAAACAAATAGCTTTGACTATGGGTGAAGAAATCAGTGCTTATAATCCAGATACACAATGATGGGGTTAATAAACAATGCAAATAACTATTAATCAAGATATGAACTGACTAATGAGATGACTTGAATAAGAGTACAGAAAATAAGGTAATGGCTGAAGGTATGACATCAAAAGTGAAAAAAGACTGTGATTGTATATATATCTGAAAAATTGTACAATGGCATAAGGCCCCTATATCCAAAATCAAACCCCCATTACTTTGAAAGCATAGGATTTATAGCCTTTACATCATAATCTAAGATCCTATCAAAGAGGATCTGAAATACTAAGAATAGTATTAATCAAAATAGTTTACAAGAAAGTAGGATCAAATCCTATCTTAAAGGGTCAAACCCTTATCATAATCTAGTCTTCAGCATCTTCAGTCGTCTTCAACTGTCTTCAAGGAGATGATAAGGTAACTTGGAATCCTTCCTTGACAGCTGGGAAAATCTTTAACCAAAATTGGATAACCTTTGACCCTATTATCCTTTGAATAAGCCTCAAAACTTTGAAGAAGAGGGTAATCGTTATCCATTTTAATCTTATCATTCATTTGGAACCTTCCTCAAATGATTTGGCAGCGTAAATATTCGATCTGAGAAAAAGTACTATCATTTTKCATKTGTATGTGCTTTGGRCAGCTCCTTTGTCCTGAAAAATGAAAGTTAGCTATCGAAGGCCCTAAKTTTTGATAGCTAACTATGTGTTATTATGCCGATTATGCTGCCGAAAAACCCGAAAATATTTCTCTCAAATATTCACCTATGTCTCTCAAATAAAAACATATTTTGGAAAACTGAGAGAGGTTTTTGAATATTTGTTTTTTGTGAGAAACAACATCTCTTAGTTCTTGGAGATTCATTTTTATTTTCCCGGGATCTTCATTTCAAAAACATGTGTCAAATAGGGAAATTCTGAGATTCGAAAATTAGGGCTTAGAGATGAATTTGATTCTCCCAATATATGACATCTGTAGGAAAAATGAGAGAGGTTATTGTTCTTTGAGGTGTTATTAACAAAATTCTCCACCCGTTTCTCAAAATGATTCTCCAGTGTCTCAGAATCATCATTTGAAAATGATGACTCAGCATAGTAAAAACAAACTCTTCTTCACTTTCGGCGACTCATTTGTCCTTGAAAATCTGATTTAGCTTCCGAAAGCCCTAACTTTTGGAAACTCACAACACTTTAAAATTACCATTTAGCCGCCGAAAGATAAAACTTACTTTTGTTCTATTTTATGAGGTGAAATCCTCATTTTATTGAATTGATATGATTATAATCCTTTCTCAAAGACTTCATGACTTTCAAACCTAAAAATAAATCTTCTACCTAATGCTCCTCTTATCATGTGATTTGGAAATAATTTACCAGTACATTTTGAGCGCTAACAGGACCCTGCACATATATCAGAGAGCTATAGCATAGGGCAACCACTTTTCTGTAGAACCCTTGAATATCTAACCCTTTGGGACAACAACATAAACAAATCAAAACAGACAAGATCTATTGTCGTGCAGCTGTGTTCGGGTTGCCAAGTAACTACACATTTATTCCTAGTTAAGAATTTTGGCATTTCATCACTGTAGTATTCTTCAGACCGGAGTATAACTCCGCAGGTGTATAACTCACCATTATTTGAGACCTATGCCATTGGATTCATCTCTTCGCCCTTATCACATTCATACATATCATTTTCAGCAAAATTTTCGACCCCACCCACCCCTTTTCGGTTCCCTCGTCCTCATGGCCCATACCCATAGCCAAGACTTGGAAGCTCGCTTCAATACCTTGCAATATAGTCTCACCGAGACCCAACAAGAAGTGAAACAAATCAGTGCCAATGTTGCCGCCATCATACAACCATGTAGTCCTCAATGGAGGAAATCAAACAAGACCTGACCACCTAGCTTGAATCTGTATTTTCGTCACTCTGCACCAAGCTCCATATCCCTACAGATAACCATTCCTCTCATTCCCATCACTTTCAACACCATCACTTTCAACGTGACCTACGCCTTCCGTGGGTGGATGTGACCAAATTTTATGGCTTAGACCGCACTAGTTGGGTAACCCAAATGGAACATTATTTATGTTTATACGACATTACAGATGACTTGGCCAAACTCTGGTATGGTGTTCTCCATCTAGATCAAGAACGTTGGCAATGGTGGAAATGGAGAAAAACTTCCCGTCAAGGGTATATTGCTTGGACACACTTTGTGGCAGAGATTTATGAACGCTTTGACACTGACACCAACCATTCGGGTTGTTTGACAAAGTTGAAACAATAAGGAACAATGGAAGACTTTATAGTTGCCTTTGAGTGCCTAAATTTTTGGACAGAGGGCATGTCTGATGCCTTTTTCCGAGAGTGTTTTATCAGTGGCCTCAAGGATGAAATTCGGGCCCATGTCCTCATGGCTCGGTCTCAGAGTTTGGTGGAGGCTACTAAAAGAGATAAAGAACCACAACAACTTGTATCTTCTCAAAACCAAAACCCTCCTTTATCCCTCTCCCTAAACCAGTAAATCCCACTACTCCCTCTGCTCCACTAAAGATCCAAAACTTGACCAGGGCTGAAATGGATAAATGCCAACTCAAAGGCCTTTGTTATAATTGTGATGACAAATATTTCCCGGGCCACNGAATTGCTTAAGAAACTCATTGCTACATCCATACCGTCAATAATTTCCAAATCATGATTGTCAATGGTGGCTCCATGAAATGTGGAGGGCATTGTGAAAATGTGCATCTCCAAATTGGTGACTACCACCTGAAATATCATATGTTTTCTATTGACATGGGCAGTTGTGACATTGTGTTGGGTGTAGACTGGTTAAGGACTTTGGGTCCCATTCTCATGGATTTTAAGGAATTAACCATGAAATTCGACCAGGAGGGCCACCAATATAAGTTCCAAGGCATCACCATCGGTTCACTTGAGATCGTTAGTTCCCATCGCATGGAAAAGCTGCTCAAAAAAGGTCATTCTGGTGTTATTACCCAACTCCATGCCATATAAGCAACAAAGACACCCTCGGTGCCACAAGACCTCCAAGCCATCCTTTCTAAACATCAAGTGGTCTTTTCCACTCCCCAAGGACTCCCTTCTTCCCATGGTGTTCATGATAATTCCATTCCCCTTGTGCCCGGAATCCTTCCTCCCAATATCCATCCGTATTGTCACCCCTTTTTCGAAAAAAATGAAATTGAGAAAATGGTCCAGGAACTCCTTAATGCAGGCGTTATCCACCCTAGTACGATCCCCTACTCTTCTCCTGTGGTCATGGTCCTGAAGAAAGAAGGTTCTTGGCGAATGTTTCCTCACTTCCATGCCCTCAACAAACTTACCATTAAAGACAAATTTCCCATTCCTGTCATTGATGACCTCTTGGATGAATTGAGTGGTGCCCAATTCTTTACTAAACTTGATCTTCGTTCGGGCTACCACCAGATACATATGAAAGAGGCAGACATTACCAAGACTTCCTTTAGAACTCATGAGGGCCACTATGAGTTTTTGGTCATGCCCTTTGGCTTGTGTAATGCCCCCTCCACCTTCCAAAGCCTCATGAATCATGTCTTCCATCATTTTCTCCATCATTTTGTCTTAGTTTTCTTTGATGATATCCTCATCTATAGAAAAACCTAGACATACCATCTTGCTCATGTGGATCGAGTTCTCCATTTACTCTCTCAGCACCAACTTTTCCTGAAACAGTCTAAATGTGATTTTGGCGCCTCAGAATTAGAATACTTGGGTCATCTGGTTGGCAAGGATGGCATCGGGGTGGATCCAAAAAATATTGAAGCTATGCAAGACTAGCCTCACCCAAAGACTCTCAAAATCTTGCGTGTATTCCTGGGCTTAACAGGTTATTATCGCAAGTTTGTTAAGAATTATGGAAATATTGCAGCACCTCTCACTGTTCTCCTAAAAAAGAACTCTTTCACTTGGAATCTAGCCGCTGCTCAAGCTTTTCAAACCTTGAAGATGGCCATGTGCACCACTCCAGTCCTGGCCCTTCTTGATTTCACAAATACTTTTGTCTTGGAATGTGATGCCTCAGGGAAAGGAATTGGCATTGTCCTTATGCAAGAGCGCTGACCTTTGGCCTTTACCAACATGCAACTATCTAAAAGAAATCTGGGAAAATCAATCTATGAAAATGAAATGTTGTCTATTATGCATGTTGTTGATTTGTGGCGCCCTTATCTATTGGGGAAATGTTTCCAAATTAAGACATACCATCAAAGCCTCAAGTATTTTCTGGAACAACACATTTCCTCGGAGAAAAAAAATGGGTGACTAAGCTCTTTGGATATGATTACAAGATCATTTACAAGAAAGGAAAAGACAATGTGGTAGCAGATGCACTTTCCCGAAAATATGAAAATGAAGGATCCCTTTTTTCTCTTTCCTTCATTGTACCAGATTGTCTCCAAGTCGTTCACTAGGAATGGCTACAAGATCCCAAAAGTTCGCATCTGATCCAACAATTGCAATCCAAGGCTCTAGCTTCCCTAGGGCACTCTTGGCTCCATGATGAGCTTCAATACAAAAGCCGTTTGTATTTAATTAAACAATCAAAGCTTAAATCCACGGTACTTTCAGAGCTTCATGCTACACCCATAGCGGGGCACTCCGGGTTCACCAAAACCTATGATAGGGTCAAACATTTTTTTTTCTAGGATGGTATGAAACAAGACATTCGTAATTTTTTCACTGAATGTGATGTGTGTCAATGCAACAAGGGAGAAACAGTCAAATCTCCAGGAACACTACAACTGATTCTGATTCCACCTACTATTTGGAAGGATATATCTATGGATTTTATTATAGGCTTACCCAAATCGGAAAATAAATCAGTCATCATGGTGGTTTTTGATCGCCTTTCCAAGTATGCTCATTTCTGCGCTCTTCAACATTCATTTACAGCATCCATGGTGGCTCAAATTTTCATGGATCAGGTCTTCAAGCTTCATGGCATGCCACACTCTATTGTTTCTGATCGCGACCCAACTTTCACAAGCAATTTTTGGCAAGAACTGTTCAAGCTACAAGGAACCCAATTGCATCTTAGCACAACTTATCATCCCCATAATGATGGTCAAACAGAAGTTGTCAACAAGGGTTTGGAAACATATTTGAGGTGTTTTGCCTCGAAAAAGAAAAATTAGTGGGATCAATGGTTACCCCTAGCTGAATGGTGGTACAACACTTCATACCATACAACTACATGCATGACTTTTTTTGAAGTGGTATATGGATAGAAGCCACCTTCTATTTTCTCATACTTACCTGGTGTCTTGAAGGTCCACGCGGTTGACCAAATACTTACAGTTTGAGAGGCTATTCTCTGTACCCTCAAAGAGAATTTGGTCATGGCACATAATCGCATGAAGCAACAAGAAGATCAAGGTCGCTTTGAACATCAATTTGTAGAAGGGGATCAAGTGTTTCTTCGAATGCAACCTTACAAGCAAACCTCCCTCAAGGCCGAGCATTGTCAGAAGCTAGTGCCCAAATTTTATGGTCCTTATACCGTTCTCAAGCATGTGGGACAAGTAGCCTATCAATTATCTTTGCCCAGTCATTCGAAGCTACATCCTATTTTTCATGTTTCATGCTTAAAGAAGGTGATCAGAACTAAGTGCCAAATTCAAGCCAACCTTCCCGAGTTAGCCGAAGAAGCATCCATTTGGCTACAACCACAAGCAGTTTTGGACCAGCGTGAGTGTCTCCTGCGTCAGAGAACCATCAACAAAGTGATAGTCCAGTGGAAAGATACAACTCTAGCAGATGCCACTTGGTAACCAACTACCATTTTGCAACAATTTCCACATCTCAAGACTTGAGGAAATGGCTGTTTTTAAGGGGGAGGACATGTTAGGGTCCTAACCTGCACATAGGTAGAACAATATATTCGGATGTAATAAAGGTCAATATTAATAAGGCCTTGCATTAAAATAGAATAAGTCGAATGTAAGAAGACCTAATAGAAGCTTCCGTTTCTAGAAGGATCTTCCTCTAGATGCTTCTTTTGATAGACATATTTAGTATAAATAGGAGTCGAGGGTATGAGAACCTTGGCTTGGAGATTATTGTAATAGAGCTCTGCTCGACTAGAGGTTGCCCCCTCGAAGAGGCCCCTGAACATTGCTCTTAGAATCAAAGTGTTATTTCTATTGTTATTCTTATATCATTTCAGTGTTATTGTGGTGATTGTTCTGGTTATATTACTATAATTCTGCCATTTCTATCATTTTAATTATGTTTTGCATACTTTTTATATCTGGTATATTACATATTGATGACCTTGAGGAGCTACTAGAATACTTGATGGAGGTCGTCCAACTACTCGAGAGAGGTTGTTCCACTTGTTTGGGGGAATGTTGAGCCTTATGATGACATGGTTCTTTTGTTGAGACACCATACCACCTGTTGTAACCCTTGAGATGTTTATGGCTAGGAAAGTATGCCAAGGCATCCATTTTACTTTAATTAATTTGTTTTAAGTTTGTCTTTTCTAAAACATAATGTTTTGTTGATTTGCATTAGGTTCTAATCACTAATCTTTAATACTTGGAGATCAAGGTTTGAGGGAACAATTTCTATGTTTCAAACAATCAAATATTTAAATGAATAGAAGAAGAATTAACAAAGATAAAATATAATGTAAAATAATGTATCTTCTTTGATAAATATTATTTTACCCTTCAAATAGTATAAATTGTCACATAATATGTATTTGAAACTAAGAATATAATATGAACATAAAGGAACAATTATTTTCTATTCACAAGGCATAATGAATTAAGCACGGGTTTTGTCAATACTCATAGTACGTCTGAGAAATCTGTAGCTTTACTGATCCTTTGCAGTTTGTAATAGTAGTGGTTGTACTAAATTATCACAATTATAACATCAAATACATTCAAGAATAAATTATGAACATGGAGATAACATCAAGGAAATGAATCACATGGATTGAGATATAGAAATTTAGAATCACTCAAAGCCTGCAAAATTTTATTAACGATATGGTCTTTTATTGAGGCAAAAATATCCCTCTACATCAAGTCTTTGTTAGAATTTATACAATCTAAATTGTAACCGAATGTGGTTATTTGATCCTATTTCATAACTCTTCATATACAAAGAAATCTTTGAATTATAAAAATAGAAATATTTAGAAGATATCAATTGAAATCCATGATTTTCTTCAACTGTCTTGATGACTCATTTAGTTAACAATTAGATGAGAATATTCCAAGTTTTCTTGATGGATAGTTGAATGGATTCATTTTCCTATATGCAATGTCTAGCTCAGTATATTTCTTGTATGTAGGAGGGATTGAAAATAGGTTTTTGATTTTCTAGAGAAGATAGAGATCATCTATGATTAAATCCACAATGGTCTACCCTCTCAAATTGTTGACCATTCCTTTGAACTTTTCTTCAATCTCTTTAATTATGAATAAATTATTTCTATAAATTTCTAAGTATTAAAGCTTTCCTTTATCATCCCATGATGAAGGAAATCCCATCTTTACTAGATTTTCAAATTTGTTGGTGAATGACTCAATGTTTCTTTCACCATTATACATTTATTTTGAGCTTGCTCTAACAAATTTCTTTTTGTGAAAATATTTTCAGCCTCCATCACCATTGTGGTTTTATCTTTCACACCTTCACTTTTCAACACTTCACTGGAATTGGAATTTAGGAACTTAATAACTCTGGTAGCAACTCGAGGTCTAGTTCCTAATTCTTGGAATTCTTTCTTTATAGTGTCATATGCTTCATCTGTCAATAGGATCTCTTCATCAATTATTTTGAAGTAATTCCAAATTTTGCCAACGTCATCAATGATTTTATCCCAAATATTGTATCTAGCTCCTATTATATATGGTCTGCAAGATAAATTATTCTTCATTTGTTCAATGTCTGTTATCATCTTAGCTTTCAAATTCTAATATTCTCCAAAAAAATTATCTTTATCCTTGATTTCTTCTTTCCGTGTTGAAATTGTTTTCTTTAGCTTTCCAATTTCATCTCCCTTCAGGTTCAAGTTTGTTAATTCTCTTGATAACTCATATGTTGGATATGTTGATTATGTTACCTGTGATGAAAAATATCCCCTTTTTAGGATTTCAATATGCTTCTCATACAATTCAATATGCTCTTCCATTTGTATCATATTTTTCAAGAGATGATCCTTTTCTGCTTGGATAACCTATAATTCTGGAGTTTGTACATGTTCAATTCCAGGGATATTGAGCCTTTTCTTCAGTGCTTGTATCTCTGTATATATTTTTTTCATCAGAGCTTGCACAAATGATGCATCTTGTGGATTAGCTCCTAAATCTCATTTTTCTAATTATTCCACTCTTATCTGCTTAGTTCTATTAGCTAACTTTTCATTTTTTAGCCGACCTATGATCTTTTCATTTATGGCTTGTAGCTTCTTGATTCCAAGAGTGGCTATCATTACATTTATGTTCACCATCTCTCCATTCTATCTATGTAGGTCCATTTTATCCAGTGGGTAAAAAAATTAAGATTAATAGATACATTTGTGACCTTCTTTTACTCTTTTGGTTCCATCACTGCTATATTCAATCTAACCTTTTCTTAGTCTACAATAGATAACATTCTAGCCCGAGTTGTTTCTTGATCAAAGATTTTAGGAAGAATATTTTTTTAATCTTTGCACCCATCTTCCTGGTAGCCATAAATTAGTGAACTTGATTTTAGGAAGAATATTTTTTTTGATGCTTTGATTGATCAGTATCTAAAGATTCTTTTCCATTTTTACTTTCTGCACTCCGAGGATTTGTTGTTGTTGACACATCTACCATTACAACGGGTTCCCTGGTCACTGGTGCTACTTCTTCTTGTGATTCTTTATCTTCATATTCATCAAGTACTTCTATTTTCTACCTTTCTGTTGACCTTTCTCCTTCTATTTCTGAGTTCTTTGAAGTTTATCATGTAGTCCTTCTTTTGTATGTCTTCTCAAATTGTTGAGGGGTCTATGTTACTAGAGACTTTCAAGGTTTCTTTGGTAATTTACCTTGGATTTGCAAAATACTCTGCACATCTTCCCATCTTTTCTTGTCTGCCAACAAATCCAATTGGAATTTTTGTTGATGTGGATAAGGAACTTGTCCATCTGCATGAGGGTCATACATCAATTTTTCTCCCTGTTGGAAACCCATGTTATGGAGGAGTTTTTCTACTACCTGCAAAGTTGTTCTAGTATTGAAAATAAAAGGCCCAAATTCTTTTTTCAATTTAAAACTAGCTTTATACTTTCTTGATACAAAATGGATATTATAAGAGTTTAATCTCTGTCTAATGTATTCCAATGTGAATATTCTAGGAGTCAATAAAGTAGGCAAGAAGAAAGGTTGTAGTTCAAAGCTATATATCCCAATCTTTGTATGATCTTAAAAAATGTACAAGTCCTCTATTCTTTTGTCATGACTCAACTGTAATAGTTTATTGTCATCTGAAAAAACTCTAGGGGGAATCTCGTCATGTATAATCTGATAAAATTTTGACACGAATTGGTTATAAAATTTTGAAAATCCCTTATTCTGAATCTTTTTCCTAACCAGAGAAATCCAATGAATGATTGAGACTGGGTTATTGATTTCATATTCAAATTTTAGTCTAAGAGGTGAAAAGTGAACAACTTGGGAAAACAAAAAGAGGTGAACAAGGTAGGATTGATATATGAAACTTCTGAGAGTTTCAAATTCTGAAAATTGGTGATGAATCTTATCAACTAAAAATTGGTGATGAATCTTATCAACTAAAAATTGGGCATAGTTGAATTTGGTTAAGGGTTTCATTGTAGGTGGACAAATTGATACCATACACCCTAAAACAAATTCATAAACTATTTGATCATCATCTTTTCCTAAAATTACAGAGATCATTGAAATAATTTGTCTCAAATTTCAGGAAATAAGCTAGTTTCAAGAGTGACATCATCCATAGGGACATCAAGGTTCTTGCATAGATAAGATTGTAAAAGGGAAACTCTATCTTGGGGGTTTAACTATCTGAAGCATTTGGATAATACAATTTCATTTAAAGTTTCGTTGTCATGGTTTAATGACCATCTTAGCATTTTAGAAATTAATTAGGGAGTTATCTCAATAAGCACAGACCCATCTTTAGAAATAACTGTTCTCTTAGAAGAAATGTAGTTTGAAGCACACCGGAACACAAATTCGGGAAATTCATACACTTGGGGAACTATAAATTTTGCTAATCATATTCCCAAGCATGGTAATGGTCCACTCAATCCCTAAAGTTTTGGGTCACTTGCTGGTGTAACTCAAAAGAGTCAAAAGATAAAACCGGGTCAAACATATTTTTGTCTCTATCAACTAAATCTTCTTCCTCAATAGTTAAAATTTTCTTAGCTTTAGTGGGTTTAGACGGTTCCATTTAAGCAACGAAGGCTGAAAAGGTAAAATAATTCGAATTACCCAAGGGGAATGTGCTTCAGAAAATACTTGGGCTAAGTTGACAGGTTGTGTTAGTAAGTTGAAATGTGTTACTGGCGTAAAAATCTTCATGAAATCAACATTAACCAACATAATTTCACTTTCACCTCTTTAAAAATGAACTTGAATACGTGGTGATTTTGGATTGGTGAAAATTTGAATTTAAATATTAAAATCAAATAAAATGTCATTTCACCTTTTTCACGCTTGTTGTTGTCACTTGGACATGTGTCAATCCAACGTTGATTGCGTGGGGGGTCTCGAGTGGTTATGAAAACCATAGATGGGGAGGGCCACAATTTTCTAACTCGTGACACGTCGCACAAGTTCAAACTATGGTTAAGTTTCACAACCCCTGTTAAGAACCAAAGACTGAATACAAAAGCACCACAATAGATATACAAGAACAATATGCAAAATCTTCTTTATTACTATCAAACCCTTAGGGTAGGGTAACACCATACAATGGATCCTATTATGGAAGGGATCCTCTC
>SNQJ01S0012905.1:10914-26567 GCA_010110895.2 Picea sitchensis | reverse complement strand
TATATATATATTTGCTTCTGGATCTCAATCCTGAAATCAAAATAAAAAGAATGAGTACATGCAACAATTATTAGAAATGGATTTTAAAAGTTGCAGAGATAGACAATGAAGGTGTATCAGATGAAGAGAAGATTACAGATTCCAATGTAGGTAATTGGAATAAGGGTGATCGATCTAAACTTCTCTGTGAGAGACAAGCTCTAGAAATTTTACTACAACAGACATCATCCAGTTTTCAATTTCTTTAGAGGTAATTGCCAGAAATGCGTAACTATTATAAAACATGATTTTAAAATGCATTTTCTGAGCAAACCGAGGTGAATTAAAAAAAAATAAAACATTATTTTTCTCGGGAATGGAGGCAATTAGGTAAATCGCAAGCGATTTTCTGGATTTCACAACCATTTGGGGGAAATTTAGGGTTCTTCAGAGCTCCGTTTTGTAGACTGCGTGAGGGAAAAACTATTTGTTTTGAACTGTTTGAATACGACACCCTCCAAGAAGAAGAATTCAAGTTAATAACAAACTCTACTCCACATGGCACGTGATCTAAGAGTCCAATTTGATTTACTAATCAATGCTATTTGTGAGGAAGGGGAGATTGAAGGCTGTGGATACAACGGGTGCGAGAGATGCATTTGTTGGTGGAATTCTAAGCCAACTGTATCTGACCTTTCTCGATTTGAAAATGCCTCGAATGCCTAGATTTGAAAACGCCTAGAATGCCTCGATTTGCAACAAAAGAACCATGCAATGTTGGATAAATTATCTGGCCCAATGTCGAAGGAAGGGTTACCACAAACTGTAATACACTTAGTGTTTGCCATAGTACCGTCGAGATCATTTTGAGATTATATCTGGCAGCAAATTTAGGTTTGACACTCGTTACAGGTTTGGCAACAATTTTGAACCACACCTCGGTAAGCTGGATGTTATGCATGCATTTGTTTTAAAACATGAATACTAATCATGTACTGATCCCCTAGTAAAAACACTTGGAACAATTGAATGAACTTGATCAATCTTCTAGTGAAAATTTGAATCAGTTGCTTGTTGGTAACAAGAATGGTCTGTCTGCTAAAGAAAGTAATTAATTATATTACAACCAATATTTTTGCACAAGAATGAGGAATTTGTACAACATTTTAAAAAATTATTAATTTTAGGATGTTTGTTTTTTAGTGCATGCAAGCATTAATGTCCAGTGCAACAATGAAAGAAAAACGAGAGCATGAGAATCTGATTATCTCCTAAGCCATCATGCACATCGGGAATGCTGGGATTTTTCTGGTCGATATTTTGAGATAAGATGATATGGTTTCAATACAGGTTCAGCCTAGTAACGAGTGAGGCTCAGGAACGACATACAAACTGCCACCCCTATCATTTTCCTCGTTCCCATTAAACAATCAGAAAAAATTGGATTTTGGTTCTAATAATTTGCATGATTTTTGTATGACAATTACAGTTTGTAAGTTTTTGTATTAGTATAATTTGCCCACAATAATTGGTATTATTGTATTTTGTTTGGGGTTGATCAAAACAAAAATTATTGTTATTTTTATTTTGGTTTGTAATATAACAACAAAAATAATTAATAAAAATGACATTTATTTTTATTTTGTTTGTTTTGTAAATAAATCATATTTTATATATGTTTTTGTTTTATTATAAAACAAAAACAATAAAAAAAAACAAAGAAAAATAATAACTATTTCTTTGTTTTATTATAAAACCAAAACAACAAAACAAACAAAGAAAAACAACAAAAAAAATTATAAAAACATTATAAAAATAAAAATATAAAAACACATCAAAACTAAAATAAAAATTTGCAAATGGACGCTTTATTTATTCTTGAAAACCATGATTCAAACATGTTATGCCGATGTGTTTTTCTCAAGTCACTTCATGCAGTAATTAATGACAAAACAAGCGCAATGAAAAAAGGTATAAAACATATATTTTTCTTTGATTTGTCGCATTTGCACTTATTTCAGAATGATATGCTTTTCGCAGATCTCACAGTTTTCCTACAGGATTTGTACTAAGATTTTTCAGGTTCAGAGACGCTCACATTTTGTTGCTGAAGTGATTTTCAAGAATCACAAAATTCTTCAGAGAACACATGCCTTGCTAGACAGTTTGAAGGAGTTGTTACTCATCAGAAATGTCATGACGTTTGATGTTACACATAAACATTTTGCTGATACACAGAAACTTTTTGTGGATCCTGATGTTTGTTGTTACACAAAAACATTTTGCTGATACATAGAAACATTTTGCCAAATTTTTGCATTTTGCCAAATTTCATGTTGTGACACTGTCCCATTTCTCCTTCAAAGCCAATTGGTCATTCTGTGTTGAATCCATCTTCCATTGCCTTAACTTTCATGACTTCACACATGCCTATTCTTTTCTGAGTTGCATTCATTCCCTTATCTTTTTCAATTCATTTTTTCCTTTCCAGTTTTCCTTCCGAATAAAACAAACTCCCTTTCCATGATCACATTGCCCTGATTTCCTTGCCATAAACCCTGTTGTTACTGGGATATTTACATCTATAGTCCTACCAATATTTTTATAAACTCGCATTGACTGATGTGGGATTCCTTAAGGCCCACCTTTCAACAGTCTTGCCCCATCGACCTTGACACCATATCTGGGATCTAGACTAGAGTTCCTTTTGAGTACCTAGAGGCTTGCATGCCTTGATGACAAGTTCTCTCGCTAGAAATCATGGAATACATCAATGTCCCTTGATCACTAGATCTTGCAAGTGGCTCAACATCAACACATCTATTCTCACTTCGCAAGATGTACTCGGGTACCTTGACACTCATGGACATCACTGGTGAGCTTGTCTCGCATTGGATAATGACATTCATCAATGGTCGATAATCCAATGATTTCTCTTCATGCTCGACACCGACACATTCATTCACATGATCAGAATTGTACCATCGGTTTGTAGAAGGTGAACACTTTTTCATGATCCCCTCAGTAGTTGCAGCAGTTTGATTTCAGATCTATGAGAGTACCACAGTTCCATATTCTCTGCCTTCCACATTTCTCATGATTCAACAATAGCAGTTCAGATTCATTCACTTCCCATGATCTAGTTACATCAACAACAACATTAGCAGTTCCATTTTCATGATCCTGCAGAAGTAACATCTTCCATGCTCCAACACCAGCCATATTCCTATTGCATTGTTCATCATCATTATTGGGTAAGTGGAGGTATGTTCTTTTCTAATCTTTAATCATGTAATTCCTTATTTGCTAGTAATGAATAACATTGGAAAATTCCCTCAACATGCTCTATTTCCTTTTTCACTTTCATAACCTATGCCAAGTTGCATAAGGATATGAAACCACTTCAGTTGGGGGGGAGGGAACCTATATTCACTACATATTCATTACCATTATTCCATTTCACCATCTCATCATTCCATTTATGATTCACTAACATTTATTTTCCAACGACACTTTGTTGTATTTCGATTGATATACATATTGGCATGATTGATAAAAGGTACTTAAAAAGATTTCTTATACTCAATGATGCTTTGTTATGCACATTGATAGATTATTATTTCCAGTGAGTACATGGCTAAATTATTGCAGCAAGAAGACAAATAAGTGAAACGAATGTTGCAGCAAATAAGTGAAATGAATCTTGTTAACACAAGAACCAACATTCTTTGTATTCATGGTTGTCACACAAGAACCAACCATAAGAAAATGTAAGTTGTTACTCATGTATTTCACATGTTGTTACTCTTGTATTTCATACCCTGGAAACATTCATTGTTAAAATGACATCATCAATCAAAGCCATAGTTTAAATGCCAAAAGTTCTTAAGAAGATCTATGCATGGTTGCATGAGGACATGCAACAAGTTTAGTTGGGGGGCATGTTGGGCCTCAGAAATGTCGTATTTTCATCCACCTTTTCCTTCACCATTCCTTACATTTCATCGTCCCATTAACCTTCCATAATACCATTTTCATAAATACATTTGGGTTTCACATTATTATTTTCCATTGTATTCATTTTAGTATTATAAGTGAATTTGTGATTAAATATTATAAATTAATCTATTTTCATTATATATCAAGGTTGGATGAGTTTGATGATGTGTGCAGGCATATTTGAAGATTTCAACAAAGTCAAATATTACCGCCTAGCCTCAAATTCGAATTTCATCTTCAAGCTTTGAAGATTTGAAGAATATTTTGATAGGATATCTTATCCAAGATATGAGTGGAGGATTTGAAGGAATAAGTTGAGAGAATAGTGGATCTGTAATTATGACACTCTTCAAGACTTTCATGTATATAAGAGAGTGCTCTCTCTTCATAAAGGAGGTAGGTAATTCATAATTTAGTCTTGTAATTAGGAGAAGAGGATTCTTAGCTTTGATTCTTTCATTGTTATTCTTTCATGCTTTGTCATTTGATTCTCGTAATATAATTTGAGATTGATTTATTGTGTGAGCTCACATATGTCTTTTGTCATTCAACTCTTCACATGTTGTATTGCTTTCCTATATTAATTTCCCGCTTTCCTAGTTAGTCTTTAAATGCTTTCCTAGATTAATTTCATTTCAGCAAATTAGATTAGATGACTTCTACTTCAGTCCTGCATATATAGTGCGTGTGCTTTGTAATCGTACGAACCTTGGATTGACAAATTAAATAGATGGGCAAGTACTACAACGAAATTAAATGACAATATTTTTGCCTAACAACATATTATAGAGTAGATTTTAGAAAGATGGGTAGTTGTTGGTTTTTTTCTCACTATTATTTTATGAGTTTTTGGTTATATTCGAGGCTATCTTTTTAAATTTTTGTCAAGTAGTTCTTTAGCACCTAAATTTTTTTATTTCCATTCTCACTAGAATAGAAATTGTGATTTTTTTCTTGGAAAAAGATGTGTGTGTGTGTGTGTGAGAGAGAGAGAGAGAGAGAGAGAGAGAGAGAGAGAGACTATTGAATGATGATTCCCCTATAATAGGGAGAAGGAACCAAGGTTCCTAAGAGTTTCCTTTTACAAAGTGGTCTTCTTCTCTGCATTTAGTAGGTTTCTTTTAGAAGAATGCTTACAACACAATAGGGATAAATAGGGAAGAGTTTACCAATATTTCATAACCAAAATGAAGGTCCAATAGGAAGTGAGATGAAAGAATAAGAATAGATCCCTAAGTTAATAATTACTAAAGAAAGTCTAGAACAAATCTTTGAAGAAAGTGCTAAAGAATTTGGGTATTAGGAAGTTTCTTCATTTTCACATTTTTCCTGGTTTAGTGTGGCTTATGAAAGAGCAGAGGGAAGGGTGGAAGGAAGAAATGAAGAAGATGAAGAGATGTTTGAGTTTCCTATACTAGAAATAAGGGAGAAAGTAGGAATGAAAAACATAAATCCAATAGATCTTCCCCATTTTTGAGGAATGATCACTAAGGACCCATAAACTTTCCTCTTTGAATATGAAGCCCTTTGAAGGAGTTATGACTACAATAATGATGCCAAAAATAGTATATTATTTAGTTTGAAAGAAGCATCCCTCATATGGTTCATGGGTCTAGATGCACATAGTATTTATACATGGGAAATAATGAAGAATATTTTTATAGAGAAATACAAAGAATATTGCAAATCTAGAGACTCAGGAGATGAAATTTTCTGAATGACTCAAGGAGAGGATGAATCCTCAGAGGACAATGTTGATATATTTCACTTTAGTTACAAGAGATATACTGAATGCAAAATTGACGAAGACTCTCTTAAGAAAATTCTCTTGAAAGGAGTAAGAAATGAATATACTAAAGATTTAAATTTGATTGGATCTAGAGATATTTCCAAATGCACTTATGAGGAGGTAAGATTTTTTTTAAAAAATACTTGAGAGGTAATACTAAAAATGGTAAGGGAATCAAAGGAATTATTGTACAAACTTCTAGGACCGCAACTGGATCAACAAAATTAGAAATTGGAAATTTTTTGGAGGATCTAAAGAAAGATATTTTACATTCATTGGAAATATAGTTTAATACACTCCAAGTCAAGAAGAATAAAGAATAAATTGAAAAATATTTGGCATTTTTTTTCCCAAAGTGTACAAAGAACATGCTCATCATGAATGCCTACTCAATAACATAAAATTTTGTATCATTTGAAAAGAAAACCATGACATCGGTTAGTGTCCATAGTTTTTGAAGGTTTTGTATGAGGTACCATAATAGAATGTGGAGAAAGATTGTTTCACCAACTAGATAAGGAAAGGACTACCACGCATAACTCAAGGTATGCCATACAAACACCCTCAATATTTCAATTCTTCTTGGAATAATCAATTTAATACCCTGACAAACTAGTATTTTCATCCTTAGCCAATCACATTTCCACCCCAATAGTAGTGGAAATATCCAAATTTCCGAAATCAACATCCAACTTTCTTTCCTTATGAATAACCCCAACAAATCCAATGGTCTAATCAACAACAAACTTGGAAATATCATCAAAATTAGCAACCAACTTCTTAACAAAAAACATTACTCTCCTCAACCAACCAATACTCCCCAACATCCTATACCTCCTCAACTACCTACTTAGCTTGCACCAAATCCAAACAATAATAAATAGATATGTAACAATTATATAGTAACACATGATAACTACTCTATAGAGCCTTTATACTATGATGAAACCCAACTCTGGTTAAAAAAATTGGTGACAAAACCCTTTCCACCAATTATTGTTGAACTTGTTGATGAGGAGCAATTGTAGAATCCTAAAAATCACACATAATATCCCACTCCTTAGCAAGAAACACAACATCTATATGATATACTACCATTTCAAAAAAATATTAAAACAATCTAAACCCATGATCCAACCATAGTTTGAATTTCTGGGAGAGCTTAAGAATTTATGTGTCAAAATACCCTTAATCCAAGCCATTAAGGATGTGCCAATTTAGAGAACTATGCTCGAATAAACTTGGAAGAAAAAGGAAATATCCACAAACCATCCATGTCATGGGACAACTCGTTTATATTATGCTTTCTGAGGTGCTTGTTCCTAAATATTATGATCTAGGAAGCCCCGTATTGAATATTCACATTGCCAATAAGTTGATAAAAAATACTTTGATTGACCTAGGAGCATCCATAAATGTAATGACCAAAGACACCTTAGAAAAACTGGAACTTCAAGGATTTGTAAGACAAATCGCTATTGTTCTTCAAATGGTTAATAGATCTGTTGTAACATAGCCCGAATTTTGATTTTTACAAAAATATTTTTTTTTTTTTTTTTTTNCTAGGAGCATCCATAAATGTAATGACCAAAGACACCTTAGAAAAACTGGAACTTCAAGGATTTGTAAGACAAATCGCTATTGTTCTTCAAATGGTTAATAGATCTGTTGTAACATAGCCCGAATTTTGATTTTTACAAAAATAAAATTTGTTTTTTTTTTTTTTTTTTTAATTTCTAGTTTCTCTATTTGTCTAGACGAATACAATTGGAATGAAATTTAAACCTTTATGAAAATTGTTTTATTTTAATAATCATGTATTTTATTTAGGATTAGAAGGTTGAAATAATAATATTATTAAAGTTTATTTTAAAACTTTAATAGTAGATTGATGTTTTATATAGTCATTATATAGTTTTTATGTTAAAAAATTGTGCATTTTGTATGTAGATCTAATTGCTCTCCTTGACCATTAAATCAATGGTCATGATTTGATTCCCTCCCCACCTCGAATGCTCAATAATTAACACAAAGGGGGGAGGGGCAGGGGGGACTCTACCTTGGTTAATATTTTATCGATGTTCCACCCTCATGTGGATTGTGCCCTCTCTGATATGTAGTTAACTCAACTACATCTGACCCCCCCACAATCGACATGGGAACGGAGCATGTCCTACTTGATGTCAGCAAGAGAAAAGGTAAAAATATAAATTTTATTTATTTTAATTAACTTGTCTCCAATCATAAAGCGACACATATCCAGTTTCTATTTAAAAAGGGGGTAAAGGTACATTTTTTTGGTTTATTTGAGATTTACAAAGTGTTTGAGCACCCGGTAAAATTGTTCTAGCACCATCCTCCACTAGATTTCTAGCCTGAGTCTTGTTTGGATCAATCTTTTTCACAGGTAATTCAAAACCCATTCACTCTTCCAGTTTTCATTTTCTAAAATGGATCCCTCTTAGCCAGCTAAAGTTAAGGAAAACATAATTACTATAGAGGAAGATATAGTTGACAAAGACAAGGATATTTTTGATCCTGTCCTACCGATTGAACTTTTTGAGTTAGTCCAGCAAGCAAAACAAAACTTTAGGGATCTAGTTGACCATTACCATGCGTGGGAATTCGATTTAGAAAAAAAATTGGTGCCTCAAGTGTATCATTTTCTTGAATTTTTATTCTGGTGCGCTACAAATTACATCTCCTCCAAAAGAACCGTAATTTCCAAGGATGGGTATGTCCTCATCGAATTAACTCCTCAATCCATTTCCGAAGTGATGAGGTGGCCATTAAACCTTGATAGCGAAGCACTAAATGAGTTTGTATCAACTAAGTGCTTCAGAGAACTAAAACCTGAAGAAAGGGTTATCCTAATATAGTCATATTTGTGTAGAAAGCTTGATGTTCCCACCGACAATGATATTATTGAATCTAATTTTTCCTAAGATTTCACGAAAAAATTGCCTCTATGATCTCAGTTATTTTGGGGAAAAACAATGACTTTACAGTTGATGAGTTTATGCTAGGAATTATTCAATCTGTTTGATTACAACCAAGCTCATGACTAGATTTAATTATGCCTAATTCTTAGCAGATCAAATCCATTACCAACTCTCAGAATTTGAATCTCTTAGAAGCTTTAGGTACCAATATTACCTTGTTTACCTCTTTCTATTCTCTCAAGCATATTATTTTACACATTGTGGATTAAAGTTTGAAGATGAGATTGGTAACCTAGCTTCAATCTTCCATTGGACCTCACTGGTTAGGAAGAAACCTCTGAATGTGGGATTTTCAAAGTATGTTGACCAATTTAAGTCTAAATCTTATATGATCATATACAATGAAGCCCCCCCCCAAGACTCTTTCTTGGATGCAAAAAATTATTACAGTTGAGACCAGAAAATAGGGTGGGAGACTAGTATATCTCTGAAAATCACACTGAAGCCAGAATTTATGGTTGTGAACTTCGTCCTTTCCTCTTGCATGTTTTTTTTACTCCTAATTTTTTTTCTCTTGAATACATTAGATAAAGATTGAACTTGGATAAAATCCATTTTGTGTCAAAAAAGTACAAGACAAGCTTTAAATTAAAGAAGGAAGTAGGATATTTTATTGTCAATACTAGGTCCGCTCTGCAGGTGACAACAAAACTCCTTTCAGCTATGATATTTCTACAAGGAGAGTCATGGAAGTATAATCCCCACTCTTTGATTTCCTCAAAAAGAGTATCGCATGGGAAAAATCCTTATCAACATCAACAAAAACCACAGGTAGAGATGTTGGCCAATCAGGATAGCTAGGAGGAAGTAAAGAATATTTTGCAAATTCACAACAAGGCTCCAAAGAAACCTTTGAATTCTCCAGTTAGAAAAACTCCTCAGCAGTTCGAGAAGAAATATAAAATAAAAATTGTTGAATCATCTCCAAAGGATTCATGGGCAGAAGAGGAAGGATCAACCAAAAGAAAGAAATTGGAAGCACTTGAGGAAGAAGAGGATCTAGAGTTATCGAAAGAAATAATACTAAGAAAAAAGGGCTCTGTTGTGATTGTAGAAGTAACATCCTCAGAGAAGCTCAAGACTGTAGGGAGTCAAACTGAAATAGAATAAGGTATTATTGATAAATCAAACTATATAGACCATGTTCATCAGTTCATGGAAATCATAAAAACAAGTGCAAGCATTAAAAAGAAAATATTTCCCAAAGTCTATGACCATGATGCATATCATACCAGAATGATATCAGTTGTGGAATATGATAAAGGAATATTAAATATAGAATTTATGGAGAAAAGGGAGTAGAAGAAGGTGACAAACATTTCCATTGATCTTAATGTAATCCACCCATTGGATAAATTCAACTTGCATAGAAAAACTACATAAATGATAAATAGGGATGTTATGATAGCCAATATTGTAATCAAGAAGCTTCAAGTCACAAATTAGAAGCTCAAGACCCAACTAAAAAATGAAAATTTAGCCACTAGAACAAGACAAATAAGAGTAGAAGAGATAGAACAATGGGTAATGGACGTAGGTGCAAACCTGAGAGATAAAACATATATGCAAGCATTAATAAAAACCAAGGACATATATATCTAGACATTGAAGAAAAGGCTCAAAATCCTAGGAATTGATCATGTACATACTCCAAAACTATAATTAATCCAAGTAGAAAAGGAACAACTTTTGAAGAGAATGATTCATATGGAATAACAAATTTATTTGTAAGCCAAATAGGTTGAAACTCTGAAGGGAGAATCTCAATTGTTATAGTTAGTAGAATCGTGTGATCCAACAACGAGATTGTCAAAGGAATTGGTAGATTTAAATATTAAGGGAGATGAAATAGGTAAACCGAAGAAAACCATTGCAACACAACATGAAGAGATTAAGGACAAAGACAAAGCTGTTGAAGAATATCAAAAACTAAAAGCTAAATTGTTAACAGATATAGAGCAAATGAAGAACAAATTATCAGGAAAAACTTATCTAATAGGAGATAGACATATCATTTGGGATGAAATCATAAGTGAAGTTGGAAAGATGTGGAATTATTTCAAGATAATATATGATGAAATGTCATTAATAGATGAAGCATATGAAATCATCTAGAAATCATTCCATGAATTGGGAACTAGACCTCTGGTTTCTACTCAAATGATTAAGTTCTTGAATTCTACTTCCAGTGAAATATTATCAAGAAAATGTGTCATAGACATAACTGCAATGGTTATGGAAATAGAAAATGTCTTTACAAAAAGGAACCTAATACAACAAGCTCAAAATAAATGTATTATGGTGAAAATAAATTTTGAATCTTTCACAAACAAATTTAAGAATTTATTTAAAATGGGATTACCTTTGTTGATTAAGGTTGGTTGTTATTGATGTCAACCCTTTAAGAAATCCCTATAGCACAAAGGATGAACTCCAAAGTGGTCCCCTTATGGTGAAATCTCTCACGAGAAGACGCTTTGCAGATTGAGTTATCCTATAAGTATGGTTAGAGAACCCATGCTTATTTGTGGAATAATGAGATGAAGGTCACTGAATTTGTTAGTGAAACTATACTAGATAGATATTTCTTGTCATTTCATTTCCGGTGGTATGTGGAACGTCACATAACTCCTCACGGTTAGAGAGTTATGGACATAAGAAGTTGGAGAACCCAGGTTTGGGTAATGGACCCAAGTTTGTTTGATGGATAATGGTATGCGTTTTGATATATTTGAAGGTAATACTATTCTATATGGATATTACATGGAATTCCATTTCTGGTGGTATGTGGAACGTCACATAACACCTCACGGTTTGAGAGTTATTGCCTTACGAAGTTGGAGGACCCTCATATGTCATCTAAAAGCCCCAAAAGGTCAAAGTAGTCAAAGTGGTTTAAGAGATTTTAGAAGGTAAATAATAAAATGAAGTGATGAGTGTAATATAATTCAAAGTGAATAAAAAATAAATTATTTAAATAATAAATTTAATGGAGAAATTAGAAGTGGGTTAACCCTACACTAAGGAAAGTGGGCAAAGTGACATAGAAGACGTTTTTAAGGAAGCTACTTGGAGAGTATAAATAAGAGGCAATGCTCTCTCATTTTAGATAAAACTTGAGAATATTGAATCTATATAGGTGTCTGAGGTAACCAAAGGATATCTAAGCTGAATTTCATAAGGAAGGTGAAGAGAAGAAGGCCATAAATCAAGGGAGGATAAATTCTTTTGATGATGCTTTCTAAGGTATTTTATTTACAGGTCATCTCACCATTTTCGCAATACATTTTTTTATATAATGATTCATACCATGAAATTGATATTTCATTGAGGAAACATATCCAAATATCTGTGGTAAAACATTCAACTTGTGGGTTGTTGTATTTTTGGAGTTACACTCCATGGAAAATAGGGTTTGTGGCTAGTCTTGAAACTAGTCTAAAACAGGTGTTTCGGGAAAAAGCATCATAACTTCTTCATAACATATCCAAATTAAGTAAGAATTTTTTTTTTGGTTATATTACAGTCGGTAGTATGCTGTGTAACATTTTCAGATCGATTCAACAAATATTCTATGCGGGGAACGCTCTACAAGGTCTCTCTCTCTAGAATAAGCCATAATTAAGGAATGTATGCCATTTTTTTAATAACTCCTTTTGTGAGAGGTTTCAAGTATTGAAACCTAGAGGAATTTCATAAAACACACTGAAGAACATTTTGTATCAGTTTCAGATCTTAATTCATTACAGGTACATAGTTATGATTATTTCATGTTAGGGTTGTTGACTAATCCAAAACTAGTCATGTGAGACTAAAGAAAAGTTTGATGAAAATTGCATTCTCTTGTTGTTAAAGTTAAGTAAGGTTTGCAGGTATGTGATCATATACACCAGGTTTATTACAGTGTTACAAATTATATCTGGATGATGATGAGGGTTTTTGGTCGAGGTACATGTTGGGTACATGGTTGAGACAAGTAGTTGATGAATTGACACATACATGAGGTGTATAGTTGATGATGTTGGTACATATTGATGAGTCATAGTTGATGAGTAGTTGACACATGATTGGTACATACTTGGTACATGGTTGGATGCACTTGTTTATGGTACAGGTTGATTAAAGGTTGTTTGGTATAGGTTGGTGCATGGTTGATGCACTTGTTTATAGTATAGGTTGATTATAGGTTGAGGTACAGGTTGATGCATGGTTCAGGTTTATTGGTACAATTGTACAACGATATATCTCACAGTGATAGTGTGACAGTGGTTCCATCATTCTACTTCTACTTTAGGGCGGTTGGACGGGGTGAGGACAAGTGGTTGTAGCCACATTCTGGTTGTAGTCAGAGAACATAGGGGGTTGTAGCCTCCTTTTGGTTGTAGCCAGAGAATTGGGGAGTTGGAGCTTCCCTCAGGTTGTAGCCTAAGAAACTAGGAGGTTGGAGCCTCCTTCCAGTTGTAGCTGGAAAACAAAGGAAGTTGATGCTTCCAATGAATGTAATTCTTCAAGACATAAAAGAAAACAAATTATGTGGTTTTCTCCCGCTTTGGGTTTCCACGTAAAACACTGGTGTATTGTGTATGTGTATGATTTTTCATTTATCATTATTGGATGATAATTCTACATTGATATAACACTTGTATTATTTGGTTAAAAAAGATTATAATTGATCTATTACCAATTCACCACCCCTCTCGGTAATCCAATAATTGGTATCAGAGCAGGTTCCTTCAGAAATTAGTTTAACCACTGAAAGGTAGATCATGGAGAGGAACAACTTGTATAAAAATGGAATACCACAGTTTGATGGACACAAGTATGCTTTTTGGAGCATAAGGATGAAGACATATATACATGCACATGGATTTGAAATTTGATAATCAATTGTAGATGGATACACAACACCAACAATTCCACCAATAAATGACAAAGCAGTGAAACTTAGTTAGAATAATTCCAAAGACACAAATTCACTTTTGAATGGTCTCAGTGAAACAATATTCACCAAAGTTGCACATTGTAAATCCACTAAAGAGATTTGGGACAAGCTTCGAAATATTTATGAAGGATATTCAAAAGTCAAAGCAATAAAGATTCAAACTTACAGAGGTCAGTTCGAACAACTAAAGATGAAGGAAGATGAGAATATTGCACCCTACTTCTTATGAGTTAATAAAACAGTGAATGAAATCATAGGATTGGGAGAAGAAATCGAAGAATCTGTAATTGTTCAAAAGGTACTAAGATCTCTTCGTATGAGATTTGACCCTAAGATATCAACAATAGAAAAAATATCAGATCTAAACTCAATAATTATGGACGAACTGCATGGAATCTTCACAACATATGAAATGAGAACTGAACAAGAAAATCCAGATGTAAAAGAAGCATCCTTCAAAGCATCCAAAAGATCAAAGAAAAAGGAAAAATAACAAGAAGAACATAGCAACAATAGTGACGTCTCAGAAGGTGATGAAGAAGTGGCCAACTTCGTTAAAAGATTTAACAAGGGAACCGACGGTAGGTATAGAGGTAAGCTTCCTTTAATTTGTTTTAATTGTGATGGTATTGGTCATTTTTCTAACAAATGTCCTCATAAGAAAAAGAGAAATAATGAAGGTTACTCAAAAGGAAAACAAACATATAAAGGAAAAAGAACTACAAAGAAAGTTTTCAATAAAAGATTATGCACCAAAGAAGACATCTCATCATCAGATGAAGATGAAGTCAGTGACAGTGAGACAGGAAGAGTTCTATTCATGGCAGTAGAAGACTTCGATAAACAAGACTCCGAAGAAGAATATGAAGAAGTCGAAGAATAATATGAATAAGTCAAAGAAGAAATTTAAGAGGTAGAAGTTGACTGCCGAGAATAATTGATCTGTGCCATAGAAGTTATCAGAAGAGAAAAGAAGAAAAACAAGAAACTACAAATGGAACTAGACAAGAAAGAAGATACTCAAGAACTATAAAAAATGATCACAAATTTGAAAGTTCAAATAGAAGAAGATAAAATAATTGAATAAGCACTCAAATAATAGCTAGAAGAAAAGGACAGGAACATTGGAAATTTGGAATCAAAGATTGTCACATTAAGAAATGATATTCAAAAGAAAAATATGTAGAATAGCTCAAAAGTTTTGGATAACATTATCAACAGTCAAAAATATCATCTTGACAAGTCTGGACTTGGATACAAACAGACGGAAAAGGGATCAAGCTCCAAAACAACAAAGCAAGAAACATATCGAAAAAACTATGCAGAAACAATCAAAGGGGATAGGAAGATATACAAGGAATATTACAGGGACACTCCTCCAATGAGAAGATTCACATTTCAGAATCAACAACAAATAGATAGGCCTCAAGAAGAAGAAGCATTCATAAGAGCACCTCCTTTCAGAAGATCTTCAACTCCCAGGTATCAAACTATATTTTTTGGTTTATGTTATGCATGTAATAATTTTGGACAGAAAGCTGTGAATTGCAGAGCTAACAATAGGAACATAAATAAATTTGAAAGTCATACACAAAATGGTTATCCAAGAAGGCCTAGCGAAATACAAAGAAGAAGTTACAACATGTTTGAATCTTTGAGCACTGAAGTGGAATGTTACAAATGTAACAACTTTGGACACATGGCCAAAGATTGCAGAATGACAATCCCTCCTAGAGAATCGCAACAGTCACAGACAGGAACCTTAGAAAAGGACATGGATAAGAAATCAAAATGAATATAGCAATGAAGAATGAACACTCTCTCTACAATCTAAGCAAAATAAATGTGGTTGGTATGTTGACAATGGTTGTTCAAAACACATGACAAGTGATAGAGACAGGTTTATTACATTAAGAAAGGAAAGAGATGGATTAGTCTCCTT
>SNQJ01S0012905.1:0-10904 GCA_010110895.2 Picea sitchensis | reverse complement strand
GTTATCACTCCGATGCAAACCAGTTGCAAGTTGAGAAAATATGATGATTCAAAGTCTACAGATCAGAGGAAATACAGGTCAATGATTGGCAACCTACTATATGTGACAACATACAGACTAGATGTAATGAAGGAAGTTGGATAGGTGGCATGATTTCAAGCAGCACCAAAGGAATCACATGTATTATCAGTCAAGAGGATTTTCAGATATTTGAAAGGAACATAAGATTTTGGATTATGGTATCCAAAAGAAATTGATCTATCACTTATTGCCTACACAGATGCAGATTGGGCAGGTTGTATTGATGACCGATGAAGCACCAATGGAGCAACGTTCTACTTGGGTGAGTGTTTACTATCATGGCTAAGCACGAAAAAATCATCAATATCTTTATCTACAATCGAGGCAGAGTATATTGCAACAACATCATGTTGTACACAGGTTCTTTGGATGAAACAAACTTTGACAGATATACAAGTTGAGTATGATGAGCCCATTCCAATAATACAAGCGCCATCAGTATCTCAAAGAACCCAGTGATGCACTCCAATATGAAGCACATTCCAATCAAATATCACTTTCTAATGGAGCAGGTTGCAGAAAAGAACATTAGAGTTGAGTATGTGGACACAAAATAACAAGTGGTAGACATATTTACAAAACCACTTCCATGGGAATCCTTTGAGTATCTTTTCCAGAGACTTGGAGTTATTTCTACTCCAAAATGAATGATTTTGAATGCTTATATTATATGTCTTAGATGTACATGAGGAATCACCATAAAGAGGGCAATTCAGTCAGGGGGAGAAACCCCGTATGGAAAGATACATTTGTCATTGATGACAAAGGGGTAGAGATTCATCAGATGTAGAGGAAAGAGGAATGGTTCTAGGGGGATAAATGGTCACAAAGATGCAGAGTACAGAGGCATGTTTCCAGGGGGAGCATGAGTGATATGACTTCAGTATTGCATGACATAATTTCAGTTTTGTATCAGAGTGTTTCCATCAATGCCAAAGGGGGAGATTGTTGATTAAGGTTGGTTTTAATTGATTTAAACCCTTAAATAAATCCTTATATCACAAAGGATGAACTCCAAAGTGGTCCCCTTATGGTGAAATCCCTCATGGGAAGACGCTTTGCAGATTGAGTTATCCTAGAAGTATGGTTAGAGAACCCATGCTTATTTGTGGAATAATGAGATGAAGGTAGTGAAACTATCCTAGATCTATAGTTCTTGTCATGCCATTTATGGTGGTATGTGGAACATCACATAACTCCTTACGGTTAGAGAGTTATGGCCATAAGAAGTTGGAGAACTCAAGTTTAGCTAATGGACCCAAGTTTGTTTGATGGATAATGGTATGATTTTTGATATATTTGAAGGTAATACTATTCTATATGGATAGTACATTTCATTCCATTTCTCTTGGTATGTGGAACATCACATAACACCTCATGGTTTGAGAGTTATGGCCTTACGAAGTTGGAGGACCCTCATATGTCATCTAGAAGCCCCAAAAGGTCAAAGTAGTCAAAGTGGTTTAAGAGATTTTAGAAGGTAAATAATAAAGTGAAGTGATGAGTGTACTGTAATTTAAAGTGAATACAAAATAAATTATTTAAATAATAAATTTAATGGAGAAATTAGAAGTGGGTTAACCCTAAAATAAAGAAAGTGGGAAAAGTGACCTAGAAGATGTTTTTAAGGAAGCTACTTGAAGAGTACAAATAAGAGACAAGACTCTCTCATTTTAGATTACACTTGAGAATATTGAATATATATAGGTGTATGAGGTAACCAAAATATATCTAAGCCAAATTTCAGAAGGAAGGTGAAGAAAAGAAGGTCAGAATTCAAGGGAGGATAAATTCTTTTGATGATGCTTTCTAAGGTACATTATTTACAGGTCATCTCACCATTTTCGCAATAACTTTTTTCTAGAATGATTTAGACCGTGAAATTTATATTCCATTGAGGAAACATATCCAAGTATCCATGGTAAAAAATTTATCTTTTGGGTCATTGTATTTTTGGAGTTACACTCCGTGGAAAATAGGGTTTGTTTGTAGTCCCGAAACTAGTCTAAAACGGGTGTTTCGAGAAAAAAATGTCATAACTTCTTCATAATAGATCCAAATTCAGTAAGACCAAATGTGTTGGTTATAGTACAGTCTTTAGTATGTTGTATAACATTTTCAGATCGATTCAATAAATATTTTGTGCGGGGAACATTGTACAAGGTCGCTCTCTAGAATAAGCCATAATTCAACAAGGCATGCCATTTTTTCTATAACTCCTTTTCTGAGAAGTTTCAAGTAGTGACACCTGGAGGAATTACATAAAACACACTGAAAAAACATTGTATATTAGTTTCATATGTTTATTCATTACAGGTACATAGTTATGATTATTTCAAGTTAGGGTTGTTGACTAATCCAAAACTAGTCATGTGAGACTAAAGAAAAGTTTGATGAAAATGCCAGTCTCTTGTTGTTAAAGTTAAGGAAGGTTTGCAGGTATGTGATCATATACACTAGGTATATTACAGAGTTAAAAATCATATTTGGATGATGATATTGATGAGATTTTTTGGTTGAGGTACATGTTGGGTACATGGTTGAGACAAGTAGTTGATGAGTTGGCACATACATGAGGTGTATAGTTGATGATGTTGGTACATATTGATGAGTCATAGTTGATGATTAGTTGACACATTATTGATACATACTTGGTACATGGTTGAATGCACTTGTTTATGGTACAGGTTGATTACAGGTTGTTTGGTATGGGTTGGTGCATGGTTGATGCACTTGTTTATGGTATAGGTTGATTACAGGTTGAGGTGCAGGTTGATGCATGGTTCAAGTTTATTGGTACAGGTTTAAAGCGGTATATCTCATAGTGATAGTGTGACAGTGGTTCCATGATTCTACTTCTACTTTAGGGCGGTTGGACGAGGAAAGGACAAGTGGTTGTAGCTACCTTCCGGTTGTAGCCAGAGAACATAGGGGGTTGTAGCTTCATTCTGGTTGTAGCCAAAGAATTGGGGAGTTGGAGCTTCCCTCAGGTTGTAGCCTGAGAAACTAGGAGGTTGGAGCCTCCTTCCTGTTGCAGCTAGAAAACAAAGGAAGTTGGTGCTTTCAATGAATGTAATTCTTCAAGAAATATAAGAAAAAACATTCTGTGGTTTTCTCCCACTTTGGGTTTCCACGTAAAAAAGTAGTGTACTGTGTATGTGTATGATTGTTCATTTGTTCATTGCTCATTATTGGATGATAATTCTACATTGATATAACTCTTGGATTATTTAGTTAAAAATGATTATAATTGCTATATTATTGATTCACCCCCCCTTTCAGTAATCCAACAACCTTCAGCCTGGGATAAAAAGAGGAAAATGTTATCATATGAGAATTGCAAAAACAAATTGTTTATTGTCATAGTAGAAGTAAATAAATTTCAAAGAATGGATGATACTTTGAGAGGGAAAACCATTGTAGACATATTGATAGTTGATTTCTAGCTTCTTTGGAAAATAAAAAGTTTATTTTCAAATCCCGCCACATATGAAAAATACACAGAGTTAGATATCACATTTAGGGAGATGGAGTCATTTAGTTATCCCTTGGATGAAACTTGGAATATTCTTCTCCAACTATTGGTAGGTTGACTCATCAAATGTAGTTGAAGAAAATTAGGATTTGTCTCCTCCAAATATCCTCTTTTCTAGGAGTCAAAGATTTTGTTGTATTCGATTAGCCTAAGAAAAGGGATCGAATAACCATTTTGGTTTTGACCTAACTTGTATAAATTTAAATGATAACTCAATGTAAAAGGATTTTTTTTTGGGACCTACAACATCTTTAATAAAATTATGCAAATTTTGGAGACTCAAACTTTTATGTTTCAGCTCATGTGACTTGTTGATGTTATTTTCATATTCCTAAATTCTTCTTGAATGTGTCTACTACCTTGAATGTGATAATTTAGTACAAAAAATACTATCACAAATACAAAGGTACCTTTTAAAGTTACATATTTATTCAATATACTGTGAGTATTAAGAAGAGTTATTCTTAAATTTTATTATTCCTTTTGAATGGAAACAAAGTGTTCATCTTTGTTCGAATTATATTCTGGTTAAGATACAGGTTTATTTACTTTTCTTCTGTATAAAAGGTAAAAAATTACTTATCAAAGATTACATTGTTTTGCATTTAGATTTTGCTTCTCTTTTCTTCTTTCACACCCTAAAATATTCAATTGTTTGAAGCATAGAAAATTTTCCTTCAAATATCATATCTTTAAAATATTTAAAGACTTGTAATATATGCCTAAATAGAGAAATAAAAACATTATGTGTTAAGACAAATTAACAAAAATAAATCAATCATAGTAAACATCTCAAGGGTTATAGGCAACTATGATAGTAATGCCATCCAGGAGGTCATTTGAGAGGTCCATTTGCACGCACATTTTGGCCATAGGAGCCTGAGATGGAGATGCATCTCATCCCGGTTGAGTGATTAAAGTGACTATTGACCTTATATTGATATAACCTATAAGTAAGAGAATGATTCACTTTTCCCTGTGCATGGCACAGGAGGTGGGGATGACAACCAGACTGATTGGGTTAGGTTTGGTTATAGGTCGATACTTTCCTAGTTTGTTTGGATGAGAACTACTTTCTTGGTTCGTTTAGCATTCAGATACATCACAAGCACATAAACATGAGCAGAACAATCTTCCATACCTCATTTTGAGAGATCCGAGGAACAACATACCCCTTCCCCCTTACACTCTTAGTGAGACCTTAGTGAGACAAGGTCCTTCTCCTTAAGAGGGCAGGTCCAACAACAATCAATTTGATCATATTCTCCATATGGTGTGGGAGCATTAGCCTAATTGTATCAATAGTATTGTATCAATACTGATAAGTAATCTGAATATGTGGCAGTCCATTGTCATTCCAGAAGGGATATATATCCACACACACATGTATATGCATGTGTACAATGCATGTATATATATTATATATGTGTGTATGTATGCATATGTGTGCAATTTTAAAAATCTATTTCATTAACATATTAATTAATAAATGGAACTTCATTCACAATAATAGGTGGATTTAAATTTGTGATTATACAATCAAATCAAGGTTCAAAAGGGTAAAAAACATTGTATAATGAAACTTCTTTCACAATAATTGGTGAATGTAGATTTGTGATTATACAATCAAATCAAGGTTCAAAAGGGTGAAAATCATTGTAATTCTAATAGGATGCAAACTTTATGCCAATAATGCTAAGTACACGTGTTGAAGGGAGGATAATAAAGTCAACCACTTTTTTGGTGGCCCATTTATTGTTGCAATTGTCCAAATGAAACTTTATCCTGTTTCATATGTGCATGCTCCTAAATTTTAGACTATGTATTATGAAATTGGAGTGGATTATAATTAGTATGAAAATTGACTCCTCTCCAAATATAATGCCTCTATTTCTTGAATGCTTGAACCAATGGGAAAAACTCTATATCCCATGTGTTGTAATTTATCTTGGCCTATGAAAGGGCCTTTAAGTGTTAGGTGATTAGATGTCGTCCCTAATTGGGTATAGTGCATATTGCATATTGTAAATCATTTGTCTCTACCTCAAATGGTTATTTAAATTAGGAATAGTTAGTACCAATGTGGAGCACAAAGTATAAGTTTGAGCTACTAAAATTCTTTGTTAGCTTCAAGTCCTCATGAAAAATGCTTAGTGGGTTGTGTGAACTAATGAATATGACTTGCAATATGAAATTTATTTTAAATGAACTTTCTATAGAAGTTTTTTCCTATCCAGGAAACCCTTAAAATCTATGACATGAGTTGGAGGTGGGAAATATCTAAGTATTTTAATCTTATTCAAATCAATATCCATGCCTTACACCTTAATAATGAAATCAAGATACTATATGGAATACTAGAGAAAATATAATTTATTTACCTTGTATTTATATTGGAGTTATCATAGTAGGTCAAGGACCACCTAAACATGTTGTAGGTTATTGTTAAATGTGATGTTGTAAGCCATCATGGTAGATCAAAATTCTCAACTTGATGCAAAAACGTATCATTAATCAACTGCAAGGTAGTTAGTGCATTAATAAACCCATAAAAACATCCCTAACCATTCATAGAGCCTAACATAATTTAAAGAGATGTTTTCCACACATATGTAAGCTCCATGCGTAAATCATGATAGCCTAATTCAAAACCAAAATTTGTAAACTATGGTGTCCTCTCACATAGTTAATAAAATCATTAATCCTCAAAACATGATATCTATTTTTAATAATAATTTTATTGAAAACCTTATAATAAATATTAAATATCCATTCACCATTGTCCTTTCTACAGTAAAATCACAAATATTATGTTTCCTTCTTTGAGAAAGTGGGTCAATTATCTGTCAAGTTCAATACTTTCCATCAAAATTATCTTGTACATGGAATGAATAGAATTGTGTACATATTGCACAAGAGGAAATCCTTTGGTTTCTCAAATACATGAATACAAGAATACAAATTTTATCATAGCGTTGGATGATTTATCTTAGCTACTGTATTTCTTACACTATACAAAATGCCATATGCAAACCATCTTAACTTAACTTGTTTAAATGCAAACCACCCTAGAAATAACAATATGAGAGAAGAATATTTAATAATCGTATTTTTGAATTGTATATATCTTTTGGTAGCGGTTCCAAGATGGTTAATGATAAATTGCTTGATAGAAAAACATGAATTCGAACGATTGTGGCTTTAATCTTCAAGATGAATTGGAACGACTATTTTAGTGAAATAACATTTAAAATCTCATGTTATTTCCCACGTGGAATTATTTGAATCTATAATTTGTCACTTAAATGAAATACAATTAAATTGATTGACATCCCTCACCACATAAATCTTAATGAACTAATATAATGTTATTTATTGGTCATGAAGTTATCTAAGTTGTAATTATTGAGTAAGACAATTTGAGTGGGCCTAATGGTTAAGAGCATGTGTTTCTTCCTTGGAGGTCACAGGTTCAAATCGAGAGGGGGGTAGGGTATGCATACCTCTATAGACTTTAGCATTCAAATCGCTGCGTGGAGGGGGTTCCTTGTCCCACACACGGGGAGGTATCATACACCAATTTGGTGTCTATCTTGGTTGTGACCTTAAAAATAGATTATTATTATTATTATTATGATCCAAAGGACAAAATTTATGTGTTTTTGGATTAAATTTATGAAGTTGTGTCTTAGTGGTTGAGATAGTGTATCAGGGTTCAAAATCCATGTAGATCCATTGTTGTGTGTCAGAGAATATGTTTGACCTCCCAAAGTTGGTTTCCCTCCTTCATCAAAAGGACTTAACGTGTATCTAACATATCAAATTGTTTTAAGTGGACCTTAAAAGGATAATTTATCCTTTTAAACATTTACTATATAGAAGGTTTCTTGGTGGTTCAAAGGTGTTGGACATGTTCATGCCATAATGTATGTTCTAGATCCTCCATATGCACTAACACTACCATGACCTTATGTTATTTTGTAATTGTAGTTTATGTCACTAATATGTTAATATGGTGATTGGAACTGTTAGTCTCTAACCTTGTTTTTGATTGAGTGAGTATCCCTAGTCTGTGTCCTTTCCTTTTTCATGATTTTCTATCAAAAACTCTATTTTTACGTCTTGGCTTGGAAGATTATTTTTCAATTTTTATTGCATTTTTAAATGATTTTTAATGTTTTTAAAGATTAAGATTCGATATGATAATATTTTGTTACATCACTTGTTGTTTCATTATTTGAATTTTCAAATTTTGCCAAGTCAGAAAAAGTGTTGCGGGAATAGCGCTATTCCCGCAGTGTCGAGAATAATCATGGTTTTGCATGCACCACCCTGCCCAGATTGTGTCCTAACTTTTCAAATCATGATTAGAAGATATTCTTACTTCTTTATGATCTATTTCAGGTTGCTATTTTTATGATAACATAATTATACGAAGGATTGAGTTGTACTCGCCATACATGCATCAAATCAACACATCTGATCACCATGGATGAAATCATCATCTTCCTATTTTAGTATGTTTGTTATTTTATGCAGGGATTGTAGATCAAGAAATAATTTATGGTTTTAAACAGCTCTCGGGAATCAAGGATTCAACCATCAATCTTCTCATAATTGTCTACAAAGTCATATCAATGGTATGACACCCAAAAAGAGTGGCCAGATAATTAGACTAGAACTAGAAGGCACAAAGTTGCTTGAAGGATTCCCTCAGATGGCGCATAAATTTAAGGATGTTGGATGGTTCGATTTCTTCTCAACATTCCAGGGGCATGATGAACATATTTCGATGGTTTTTGCACATAATTTTGACGGTTTTGAATCTGTGTTTGGAAAACTTCTAATGTATGTGACAACACATTCTATTGCTAAAGATTGCAGATTTCTAGTGTATGGAGAAAGATGGTAGAAGAAGGAGAATGTGATCATGGATTTTTTAAACCAATTTCTAATTCCAAAGAAACAAAACTCTAACTGGAGGGAGGGTATACCACACAGTTGGGTATCCTCTTAACTTACCCTATTTTCTGTTAATTGTTTTATCCAAGATGTCTAAGAGGGTCCAATCCCATCCCGCTACAACAAAAAGTAGTCTCTTTCATTAGGGTTTGTTTAGAACATTAGTAGTCTCCTCCTTAAATGAAGTCCAAATATATTGGGAGTGGTTAATCCATTCTTTAAAATTGGATTTACAGTCAACTAAATCCAAAACTCTCAAGGGGAAGAAATCAGCCAAATAGAAGCAAACTCGTCCAGCCATCGAAGTTTTAATAAAAGAAGAGACAATTGTAGCTAGGGTAACTCGGGCTAGCAAGAGAAAATTTTAAACTCAACAATCCATTGGATATTTTCCTATAGGTGAAGACCATGAGAGAGCTACCACTAGTTGAAGTAAGAAGCCTAAAACAAATGAAGACATTAATATCTATCCTGATCCAGATATAAAGAGGGAAATTGATGAATATGAGGATTACACTACCAACTCAGTTCAGAATCTAGTCAAACAAAAACAACAATTTGCAAGTAGGAAGAATGAAAATGGTAAAAAATTGATAAAAAAGAAAAAACCTATACCTAAATGCCCTAGAAGAAATTCTACCAGAGCTGCCAATAAATTTAGACTGAATTTTAAAGAAATGTTTCATCCTTCCATCAAGATGGAGAATCTCACAATCATAGAATATAATTTAGAGGATTCTAAAAAGGAGATCAAAAAACAGGCAGTAACATCTTCTTTACACAGGATATTCCAGAAATCAGAGAATCAAAAATCTCTGAAGAAGAGGATATTAGCACTAGGTTATCCTCCAAATATAAAATTAAGTTAAGGAAACCCCAAGCCTCCATAGATTCTAACCTACCTTCTCCAGTAGAATAACATCAAGAGTTCAGGATGAACTTAACAGAAAGAAGAAAAGATAGAAATGAAATACAAGAAATATTTTGTTTTTGTTGTTTTAGTCTTTATCCTCAAGAGCAGTTTCAGAACAACTTGAGATGAATTAGTTGAAACAAAAAGAGGTTTTTGTTTGGAAAGAGACGCTTAACAAAATCCTCTCTTGGTGTTTACATAGCTATCACATTTTAAGATATTATAATATATCTTTGAGGCCTATTTTTCAGAGATTTCACAATAAATAATTTCCTGTTTTAGTCACTAATTTTGGGTGAGATTGTAGAAACGCTGGAGATGAATTTTTGCAAACAAAAAGAGGTTTTTCTTGGTAACGGGCCCCTTCAAACAAAACTCTCTCAGGTTTTACACAACTATCACCATTTGAGAGATATGAAGAGATTGTTGGACCCTATTTTTCAGGAATTTGCCAGATTTATTTTCCTAAAAAATCTCACGGACAACAATTGACAAGCCACCTCATCAATTCGACTCGGAGATCAAATTTGATCTTATCCTTGATTATTTTAAACAAGAAAATAAATATAGATGAGGAGGTTTTCATATCTTTTTCTTTTGGATCTTGATAAATATGTATTCTTTATATATAAACAGGGTAGAAGGAGAAGTAAAGGAGGTGGAAGTTGGACATTCAGGGACCTATTTTGAAAATCCATTGTAAGACAATTTATATTCCACATTGATACTAAATGGAAAAGGCATGTTGATGGTCATATTTTATTTCATTTCATATTCTATTTCTTTTCTTACTTGAAGTCATTTTTTCTGTGGTAATGCATTGATTCCTTGATCTTAAGTAACATAGTGAACACTTTATTGTTCTTGTTTATTATCAATATTTGCCTTCAAGTACGTGTTCTTGTTTCTCAATGATATTTTGAAATAAGAAATCTATATGGGGTTGACAAATTGAATACTTTCATATTTTCTTTATTTATTTACCTTATTGTCTGATCTATTAATGTGACTACCATTTACTAAATCAGTGGGTTATTTTCTGGCTTTATTTTGAGTTATGTGTTTATTTTGAACCCTTGAACCAGATTTCAACTATTTTCTAAAAACCTATTCAGAAAACCATTAAAAATACCATTGCAATAACCTGATGATGCCATAGCTTTCCCTCTCACAGTCAAGTGCAACTTTAGGGACTAACAAGAACAATGGTACACATTAGACGAGAAATTGATTAATTCATAATTCATAGTAGTGTGGATGCACATTAATATTGAGATGGTGGATCTTGGGTTGGTTGAACTTGTGTTTTGTATACTTTTTGAAGCAACTTCTAGAACATCCATGTCACTTGAAGTTAAAATCATGAAATTATTAATGTTTATAACATAACTCTTCAGTGACACTCTTGTAGAA
>SNQJ01S0012904.1:83069-115109 GCA_010110895.2 Picea sitchensis | reverse complement strand
TGATGCATCTTGTAGTGAAAGGATTTTCATTTGTACCTGAAAGAGGGGAACAACATCAATGATTGGCACTCATGCTTCAGTCTTTTCAATCGAGTAGTAACAAGTGAGCGCGATTTGGTTTGTGGTCACCCAAAACCACCAGATTGGTTTGTGGTTTTCCTTAAACCACCACTTAGTAGAAGACATACAACTTTTGATAAAAAATGGTTCGTTGATTTCCTTAAACCTCCACTTGGTATAATACACTCAACTTCTCACACATAATAATTTATGTTCACCTTTAAACCAACATTCGAGAGCACTTCTAATTAGCAGAAGACATCAACTTCCAACTTCTAGCTAACTTAGGAAATGTTAAAGGAACCATTAATCCTAGAGCCAAGTTCCAGAGTTTGTGGTCATCCGTAAACCACTAGATTGGTTTGTGCTCTTCCTTAAACCACCATCACCATTTAGTAGAAGACATGCACTCCTAGCCATTTTGTTTTTTGTCATCCCAAACCACTAGTTTCAAAGAGAAAATTCAACCATAAACAACTGCACACTTCCAGATTTCAACTACCCACTTTCATATTTCATCTCTCATATTGGACTCACATACACACCTTCATATTAAGGGGGGGATGTTGTAAACTTAATTTGTTAGGGTTACTCGGTTGAATGAATATGAATTGAACCATCATTGAGAGTCCAAGAGACGTCTTGGAATACGAATCCAAACGTAAATATCATGTATTTATAGATGTATCATATTAATGAATATAACACTCCACACTTTATCTCTAATTCTTGTGTCCAACATGTTTGTAAGCAAGTAGTTCTGCATTTCCTTATGGATATAGTTGTTATTAAATATATTTCTATAAATGGATACTTTAATGGATTTCTAGTGTAATGGTTGGATCGTCTCAAAATGTATTCGTTGTAATCTAGTTACCAATTTTACAGTGTAAGCAAAGAAACATATATACAAGATTCATTTAGTCTATTTCGAATTAGTCAACCAATTGACTAAGGGTCATACAAAAATATCCATTCTCCTTAAAGTGTCCATTGTTAGGATACCAAACATTGGGGGATTAATTAAGAAAAAATTGGTCTAATGTATTAGTCATGTGTGAATTTGGTGTGTTTGTTTGATGGGAACCATTCTATCTTGTGCACAGACAATCCAATGATCCTCCTATTCTCAATTGCAATGCAACTTGTTTAGCGTACTTTTGTGTCATTGGTCCATAGTATCTATTTAAATATTATGTAGGTTCAATTATACATATGTGAAAAGACAATAGAGTCAATGGTTTCTTGGATGTAAGCTTTGAGAAATAATATAACTTTTCCATTGTTCTATGGATTTTTTCATCTTAGAGGGTTTTCCCATGTAAAATAATTTGTTGTCTTTATCTTTGATGTTTGTGTGATTTGTCTCTCCTTGGTGTTCAACCTTTTGACTTGCCCAATTTTTTTTATTTCTAACATGGTATTGAAACACTTTCTAGGTTAGCTCTTGCTTTAATCAAGATTGAGGTCTATAGTGACAATTCTAAAATATTTTCAAGCACATACTAAATATTTGTTGTTCGTTATCATGATTGGATTTGGTAACAATGTTTAGTGTTTTAAGAGCTTCAAATATCTATTCTTCAATATCTAAAATTGGACTTAAAGAGAAATCATTATAAGCCCTTGAAGGTCTAATATTAATTTTCCTTTTTACTGAAATCTATGCATTTTGGTGAAAATATGATTATTCCATTGTACCCATAAAATTATTTAAGATATGTACTGCCATTTTTATTATAATAGGGACTTTATTTACCTAATATGTTAAGGTTTTTCTCCACTTATCCATTGGTGTCGTTTTTTTTGTGACTAGAGGAATCAACAACTAGTCAGGCACGTACTCGCGTGAGACTGGGTCGTGTTATCTGACTGCTACCACTATGACCTCCAGGTGTGCCGACGATGTTCCATACATGACACACAAGGTAAGATGGTGTTTCAAATCAATGACTTCACATAATGGAGTGCCTTAACAATACACTCCATCATCGACTTCCCTACACCCCGGGGGAAACCATGGGTGTCTATTTTCACAAGAGTAAATGATTTGGTTTATCATATACTTTTATTTAATATTAATTTCTACAGTGATCAAGGTTTATTGGCACCTCAATTGTGGTCTTTTAATATTAGGATTTTTGTAGTATTCATGCCCATGGTATTGATTATTTTGGGTCCTTTTTTGTGTGGTTTTCATGGAAACTAAGACCTAAGTCTCATTGTTGGTTCATTGGAGGATGATTTCCATTTGTCAGAACACATGCTCCTATTGTTGTGGCCTGAACCTTTCTTACCATTTCTAAGACTGTCATTAAAAGTCTCTTTTTTGTCAATTGATGCACATTGGTGACACCTTTTCTTGTGAGTGTTGTCTACCTCACAACCTTTGGACATTTTTTTCCTCATGGGTGTCACTTTTGACTACCATTGGATTCTATCAATGTTCCCATTTCCATCATGTGGTCCCCTACGATGATGTTTTTTTCATTGTAATGATGCCTCTCACCCTTTGGATTGACATGACCCTTGATGACATATACAACCACTTGCCCTTTCCTTCAAGACCAGAATAATTGGTGTTACCTTTGCCACACATTCTTTCTCTAATCATCATAAGTATACCAAATGATCATTGACCCTTTCCAACTCACCACCATGTGGACCTTGATATAGAGATACTATCTCATTCAAATCGCCATGTATATGTGGCACGTGGCATGCCACCTACCATGTGGACTCACCACATCATCTCTATGCCACATTATTGATTTTCCATGTCAACAATTCCATTTAAATAATCATATCGCTATTGCCGCATATTCCTACCCAGTGAACACTTTCACTTAAGTGTTTTAGAGACCCCCCTTTGTTGGTATTTCAATGTTATATGGTGATTTTAAAATGGACATAACATTGCTATTATTTTATGTTCATTTTCCATGTTGATTCTTTTAAATCATTTGCTTGTTTTGTGCTCTATGCATTGGGATGTTTGGTTTATGAAAATTTCACTATTAGGTGTTGTTTGTTTCTATGGATTATCATTGGTCTATTATTACTCAACACATTTCTTTTGATGATATGCCCAACTGTGTGGCTCAAAATGTAGATATAAAGTCATTATAACACATAGTTCCTTCTTTAATTTTTGCATGTGTATAAGATAAATAATGTGTGTTTCATGCTTTTCTCATACACATATGCTTAATCCTCATTTTTGTAACTTTTGAAGGAAATATCTGATTGCTCTAGACACCTTTTTAGTGTTTTTTTAGTCCCTCCCCTTCAGGCTGCAGGCACTATTAGTAATCGGTTTGCAGTGATTTTGATTAATTTGGAATGCAAAACAAAATTCTTGTGCTTTTTTATCCAAAGGTTTGTTTCAAAACACTTGAAATCCTTTTTTCTCCACGAGTAAATTATATCCACCTTTTTGGATTAACCAATCAACAACTTTCCCCTCTTGTTTGGCCTCTTCCCAAGGTTGGTATATTTTCTATACAGTTGCTTTTCTTATTAATCTTACGTTTTGGGAACTTTCTGTATTGCTCGAAGAAAGGTTGATTAATGCTACGACTTACTTATCATTAGTTTCAATGCTTTGTCTTATCATTTTCTATTACCTAAGTTTCACCTAGTTATATAGATTTGCACATCTAAAATCATGTACCAGTCTCTTATCATCCACCGCTCATCGACCATGTGGCTTATTGCCTCTCTCCATTGCCAAATCTCCCTCCCTTCATTTCCAAATATCCTTCCATGTCTCTACCTAATATCTTTCTATCTTCCTAATGTCTTTCTTTTCTCAGTTCCAGTCCTATATATAAGATCATATATATGAGAAAATTCATTATCTACTCAATCAACCGTTAGACCAATTTCTTATCACCTGGAGATCAAAGTGTTGGGTCAGAACCGACGAAATCTACTGTTTCTAGTGCTGGTAGTTTTGGTGGGTCTCCTGCTACTTCTGCTTAATCTCTCTACCTTGCCCTTTGCTACTTTCGCTCTGCCCCGCCCTCTTCTACTTCTGTCTGCTCACTTTCCCCACTCTTTGCTCGACTTCTTGATGGTGAAATTCAATAAGCGTGAGAAGATGTCAGGTAGGATGATTCTAAGCTTGTGTCACCCCTTCGTTTTCAGGGACTAAATCGAAAAAATAAGCATATTTCTTATCATAGGAATATTTCTTATCACCCTTTCCTGCTCTTTCCATACCATAACTATTACCCATGGTTTGTAGCTTGATGGTCACCCTCCTTCTTTCCTTCCTTTTGACATAGAATGACGACCCTGTTGAACCACCACATCTGTTGAAGCATTCGTTAGTTCTCAACAGAGATGGAAAGAAAGATATATCCATTGCAAGTCTCGTAGTGGAGAATTCCAATCCTTTCCCGCATGTAGCTCCACCTTTGGTATGCGCATGAGTGAATCAATAATGACATACAGATACTACAAGATACTATTAATCTAACAAGGCTTAGAAATTTAAATTTTTTTAGTATTCGAGAGATTAGAGAAACAAAAAGGAGACTATACCTGCTCTGGTTGTAGTTGTTAGGGTTGTTCTAATGGAATTTCCCAGTCATAGTAGCTTAAGACCCAATATAACACTGTTGATATCATTTGCATCCTAAGGCTCATACCCATTTTCCCAAATATGAGACATGATGGGATGGATGAGTACACATCCCCATGAGGATGTGTGGAGGCCTCGTAAATGTTGTGCGATGATACTAGCTTTTCAACCATTATCAAATGTTAGCAATCCTTTTTCCCAAACAAAATCACCCATTCTGACAGAGAGCTACAGATAACGCAAAAATAGGGTTATTAAATAAAATACAGAATACCTAGAAATGATTTCAAAGAGTCGAATACGTTTGACAAAGAAGGGAAAAAAGGGTTTTGAACTCTTTACTCGAAAGAAGAATTTGAGATAATTTTAATGGTGGAATGATGCTTGAAAGTGGTGTGCTACTCCTCTTGTACATTGTTTCACTGCAAGCATCCATATTTGAAGCTGGATAAAATCAATATTCACACAGATCTCGCTTGAATATGAAGCTTAATCAATTGATACACACTAAAAACAAATAAACACAACTATACATAGTAGAGAGGAAAAGCAACCGTGCTGAGACATATTCATCCAACCTAGTCACAATCTATCATGTTAACATATGCTTCTTATCCATCAACTCAATATTCCATCCCAGTTCATCTGACTATCCTCCCAACTGCTCTGCTCTCTATAGTTCTTTATTTATACAAGGTACATGAGGCAAACCATTTATATTTACGTGTCAACATAATTAACTAGAGAACTATTTATGTGTCATGTCTAATATCTTTCCTTCAATGCATATGTGTGTGTCATGTGTAACGTGCATCTCCCAACAAAAAAAATATATGGTTTACACTTGGCATGGGTTATAAATGCAAACTAGGTATAACACAAAGCTTCTGGTGGACCTTCATCTCAAGTTAAATATCAAGAGGAGGCACAAGATGGTATAATATATAAAAAATGTATTACTACAAATTTATCAGAAGATCCATAGAGTCTGCAAAAATTAATTAGGATTGCTAGCACAAAATTACACTTGAATTCAACAAGACATAAATTTTGTCCAAGCATAAGGGTCAAGGTGTGAAATATCCATAAAATAACAGGTTAAATTGTTGCTTTTGTTGATTTTTTGTAGCTTTGGGAGGTATTCCCACTAGAGGCCAAGGTGCCAGGCATGTGGGAATTTTTCGTTGGCACCAATTTTGAATTTTATTTAAGTGAAATCGGCCTACAAATTAGGCTAGGGCCTCATGGGAAAGTTGATGGGATTTGTGTGATTGTGTGGGGGTGCCACACCCACAAAGAGGAATAAGATATTCTAATTAATCGTCGATTTTAGGAAGGGCTCCTAAACTCACTCATTGGACTCCTGTATAAAGGAGAGATGTCATTGTGACATTAGATCATCAATTGTGGAAGAATGGAGTTGGCATAAGTGAGGCTGCACTTGTGCCTAGGAGGATTGGTGATCTCAGCAAGGGAAAGTCTGCAAGGTGGTGAATCTGGACCTAAAGAGAGAGGCGAAGAAGGTCACACGTGTGGAGCGAATTTGATTTTTTCATGCCATATGTGGTTTGCAGGAGAACGGAGCATGTATATATGTGGTGTGGTTTGCAGGAGAACGGAGCATGTATATATGTGGATTTCAAAAAGACAAATCGCGTATATGGTATGCATGATTTGGAATTGAGAAAAACACGTATGTCCATGGGTTTCCAGTTGGTGAATCACGTATTTGGTTTTTTGGGCAAGTACATATCCGTACAGGCTGATAGGTGATGTTAGCAGGCCGTACATATGATCTATAGTAGATTATTGGGAAGAGGACATTTCCAGATATTGTTAAGGTTTGGTTTTCTTGTTTGTATATTGGAGGACAAGGTTGTCCTCATATTTGGTGATTTTGAGAGGACTAGTTATGTCCTCAGTTTTGGTGACTTTGAGAGGACTAGTTTTGGTTCTCATATTTGGATAAATTGGTAAAGTTACAGAAAAAAAATATTGTCTCTTGTGTATTGATGATTAATCTATGATCTTATTGTTTCCGTTGCATATGTTTTCCAATCAATTATTTCAGTGTAAATTTATTCAGTGATAGTTATATCACTAGGAACCAATTTTTAGATATGAAATTAGTCACATACAGTTTCATGTGAAAATTGACATGGTATCAGAGCTTGGGATTTGACGAGAAGGGGATAATCTTGAGATACCTTGGTGATTACAACACTGGAAGAGTGTTTTACTTGTTATTTTTCTTCTTGTTGTTTTGAGAAGGTCAAGATGGTGAATACATTGAAGCTTGAGGATAGGTTGGAAGGGGAAACTAACTTTTGGGCTTGGAAGTAAAGGGTTATCCTTCTATTGGAAGAGAATGACCCGAAGGAGTATGTTGAAGATGTGGTTCCTAGCCCGAATGATCCAGTAGATTTGGAATTCCATAAGAAGAGGGAAGTGAAGGCCAAGAAAGTATTACTAGAGTCCATCAAGGACCACTTGATTTCTTACATTGTCGAGAGAGAAACTACCAAATATATGTATGATGCTTTGGTGGGTCTTTACCAAAATAACAATACACGTAGGATGGAACACTTGACTTCAGATTGTCAAGATGAATGTTGGTGTGCACAATTATAAGACCCTAGGTTCAAGTTATTCAACCAAAAAAAACCCTTTAGATACTGGCCCTTTCGACATCACCTGCATGAAATTGAAGTCTCACCTGAGGCATCTATTGGGGATGTAGGAACCAATTTTCTACAGGGATGAGGGGATGCGAGGCTATCGACATAAACATTAATACTTATTCACCCTGTGCACATTATCCTTATCTAACATCCTTTTACCAGTCAACAAAACTTATGCACAACTTCCATTAACTAATAGTTCATTACTTTTACCATTACATTTGTGCGACATTAACCCATCAAAAATTCGTTCAGTACCCTAAACCCTAGTGTGCAGAAAAAATATAACATATATTATGACATAACCAACCCACTGAATCATTCATTATTATTGTGCATCAACCATATGTTAAACAAATCTAGACTAATCATGCTTAAACATAACAACTACAAATATTCTCATCAACCAACACATTAGACATAGGATTTTAATGTGGTTCACCTAATCCTTAGGTGACGTACACAATGACTGGATTCTTATATTATTCTTCGTACAATAATCACCTTAGGCTTGCACATTGTGCTTAAAAAATATACAACATATTTTAATCCCCAAACCTACCTAGCCGCTTTGCAATGTGAGCCTATCTTTGCAAATTCTCATATATTCTCCTATCCTTGAAAGATCTTCTCCAAAATCATGAGCATAAAATCTCTTCATCACTCATGAGAAACCTAATCTCTTATTCTCATTATACTAATATTTCCCGACCCTTTACATATTTATACATATAATTAGGGATAAAAATCCTAATAACAACTTATCCCCAAAACCCTAATGGGTCATAACTATTTTTCCTACTTTTGCACTGATCTACTTATTTTCCTTCTTTTGCATTGAACTGTTGTTTTTCCTGCTTTTTTGATGAACTGTTGTTTTTCCTTCTTTTGCACTGAACTGTTTCTTTTCCTACTTTTGCGTCGCAAAAATGCGCTCTTGCCGCATGATTTGGTCCTGCCTTTTACTCTTTCATTTTCTATGGTGCAGCTCCCAAAACTTAGTTATTATCATCCAAAATGCTTGTCCAACAAGCCCCCAACACTCACTTGTGGCTCATCCTAAGCCACTTAAGCCTTTTTCAAATTCACTTTGAATTTTTCCAAAATCTCCTTTACTGTATTAGTCTTCTCCTTGACCTCTGTTTCATTTAACCAAATTGTTTCTACTATTTTTGCAGTGGTATGAGTCTATTGTTTCTCTTCAGCTTGTTCGACTGCTTGTTTGATCCTGCATTGCGCTTCTATTATTTACTCTGCAACTGTTAATGATTCTTCTTGCAACATATATATATGTTGCATGAGAGCTTGCTACTAGACCCTCAGTTGGTTCATCACAGAGTATAGTTTCTTAGTATCTTTCATTATCATCATCTTCTCGGCTAGTGGAAAACTACTAATGGTTTCCTTAATCTCCCGAGTCTTCCCCTGTGTAGTTTAAATATTCTATTCAATACTCTGTATTTTGACATCCTCCGACAACCAATTCTAGACTTATGTGTTGTATTTGTACAACTTAGCACATTCTTCTTCCAAAGTCTTGATACTTTCCACTACGGTGCTTATTGTCTTCTCCCTTTGGTCTCTTTCTTCTGGGGGTTTCCTTGGTGTTATTCGCGTTTCTAACTCAACAAAGTTTGTTCAGAAGCCCTGGATGGCTTCGTTGATATTCACTACCCAATATTCCAATGGAGTATCCACCTCCATTGGTACGTTCAAAATATCTTTGCAAACGTTGTCAAATTATTTCTTCACTCGTTCTGGCTTCTGAGTAGTTTTGTCCCTTTCCCATTCAACTCTGTTGTAGTCAACCCACATGCTTGCAATATATGTTGTGGCCTTAGCCAATTCATCAGATGTTTTGGCTGCGTGTAGGTTCAATTATTGCGTTATGTTAGCCTTCAACCCCTGCAAAAATTCTCTCGGTATCTATGATAAGACTAAGTCAAAGTGACTTAGTGCATGCACTTTCTCCTGCATTTATGTTGATGGGAACACAATCATCCCTGGTACCAACTTAATTGTTCTGCGCTCCCCCGTTACCTCTAATGCATGATATATTGTTGGTCTTGCTTCTACTGGCCTTGTTTTTCTTGTCGTTGGTCCTTTGGTTGTTTGCTACACAATTTCCATCCTGGTTGCTTCCATCAATTGGCATAGTGCAATCATTTCTTCTTGTATCTTTTTGTTCAGTCCTTCTTTATACTCTACCATGCATTGAAACACGTCATTGGTGATATCCTTAACTTTCCCCAAAAACCTCTCGAAGTCATGTTCGGTTAGAGCCAGTGGACTCATTTCTCTATTTTCTTTCCACTTCTTCTATTGCAACACTGATTTCCCTTCTCTGTCTATGCATCTTTCCTCTTCTTACTTGCGTTGTTTCCTTGGCCTTGTACTTCCTCAACCTCAGGATTTGGTGTTTCTATTTCTTGTTAGTTCAATGGGACCTTCTAGTATGTGTTCCAGTCCTGCATAATTAGTTCTATGTCCTCCTCTGTTATTTGGTACTTTGTCTTGACCCATTCCTCTCTCGGATATTTCTTTACTTGTATGTACATATGACGATGGTCTGCCATGAACCACGTAATCGGTTTGTAAGTTTCTACAAGTTGTGGTGAAATTCGAAGTGTATCCTGGATACATTGCCTAATATTTTTTCAGTGTACCACAATTATTGATACTTGGCGACCAAGCATGACTCACCTCTCATACCTAGAAACTGCACATACTCTGGTTCTTTCCATGCTACTAACATGATCAAAAGTAATAACCAGGAATAGTGGAATTCCATTCCTTTGTCCCGTGCTTCCGCACAGTCTATCAGGAACTGGTTAAGTAAAAACGATGCCCAACTCATCATTACCCATTCTACACATTTCTTAATCGCAGTTATCACGCCTGTGGGCACTTGGTATTCCCTACACTTTCTCAAAAATTTGCACGCCAACGCTTGCATAAAAAATCGTACCATTGAGTAACATATACTTGGCACATCAAAATTGCGCATACCTCTAACTGTGTGTAATTTCTCCTTCATGGCCTCTGACATATCCTTCTCATTCTTTCTTTATGTTAAAAACAATGTAGGATCTTGCCCCTATGACAATAATCTCGTGATTTGCGCAATTAGATTTGTGTCTATAGAAATCGGTATATCTAACCACAAGTAGCCATTATGCACATAGGTTAATAACATTTTTACACATGCATTAATCTCCTATCTCCTACCAAAGTGTGGGATGTCAAATAGATTCAATAGGCTAGCTCGCTCCACCCCTCTCACCCATACCTTCAGCTCAATTACAGGTAGATACGTCTTTGCATCGATTTTCATCTCCAAGTAGGTGTTCAACCCTAGTTCGGGGAACTTCACTATATCAGTGATGTTGTGGTTCATGTATTTTAGTTGTGACACCTTTCCTTGCATATCCTCATCAATGATTACCCCAACTAGGATTTTTGGCGTCACCAAGTTGTATTTGGCCTCCTTCTTTAAATTAACTGGTTTGGCATCATCCTTCCTCGGTGGAATGTAGTCCCTTTGAAACTTCGGCTCCAACGAGGATGCTCCCAGAGTCTTGTCAACTTTTGGTAGTTTCATTGTTTCCCTAGTTCGTGTGTTCTTCTGTTTTGATGGTCCTTCCTTTGGCGGTGCCATCTCTACAATATTGTTACTTATGACAACGCCTTCAACTCCGTGGAATTTCTCCCGGATTTGCAACACTTCTCTCAGCTCTCTCTACTCCCTACAAACTCCAAATAAAAATAACATTGGCTCTTCGACCCTTCAATGACTTTTGTTCCCCTTCGACAACTGTCCATTTACCTTCGCGCCTGAATTAATTGTGTAATCCATTAGTGTTATGAAATCAATACCTACTTTAACGTTGCATTAATTCCAAATCCTTCACCAGATTTTTTCCTCGATCTTCCAGTCTGTCACAATATACGTCGACTCTTCCCATCTATGACTATGTGTCTCTACAATGTCTCGTCGTTACTATTTTTTAACCATCGTTTATGCTCTTTAATGCCTTTAACTATCTATGTGATTCTTCTTCTGCACACTTACTCTTGTTGTATATGTATCTTGCTTCCTCTACATTCTCCAGTTTCTTTTTTTCTCTGAACTATCTTAAATTCTTGACCATTGACTAACACTTCAACTTTATGTTTCTTTCCTTCACTTAATTTATTACTTTTTCCACTTTTTATTTTCCCTTTCTTTTTCTTTTTTCCGCTTTTTCTTTTTCCACTTTTGCATTCTTTTTCTTACTATAATACACTACTATGGTACATATGTTCCTGCACAGTTCATACTAGTGTGCGAACGTTCAGACATCCATATAAAGTTTTTGCTCACTCCCATTCACTAGTCCCCCTAATATTTCAGTATTTAACATTTGTGGTTGCACAACACCGACTTCTGTCACATACTTGATCACATATGGACCTAACCAATCCATCCTAAACTTCCCTGGGTGCTTCATGAACTTGCTTTCATATAGAAATACTAAGTATCCCACTCAAAACCTTTTCTATTTAGCATGCTTATCATGTCATTATTTTTCTCTTTCCTTCTAGACTTGTTGATGGAATCCCACAACAAATCGGTCTTCCTCGAGTTGTAAAAACTGTGACAATATTTCCTCTATTGCGCCAGAGTCTGAAAGATCAACAATAGCTACAATGCACAATATTGGCATAATAAATTCCATTGACATTACTACTTCTTGCCCATATACCAACCTAAAAGGTGTCTGTCCTATCAATGTTTTGTTTGCAGTCTTATATGGCCATAATAATGCAGGGATCCTCAAGTCCTAATCATCCATTCCTACGTTGCAGATCTTTTCCAGAGAATTCTCTAATTTTTTATTGAAGGCTTATACTATCCCATTTTCCTGAGGGTGATACAGTGTGCTCCTCTGATGGTGAATTTGAAACTCCTCAGTCAATGCTACAATCATTTTATTCAGGAAGTGCGTCCCTTGATCACTCAATAAAATGCGTGGGTAGCCAAATCTTATAACAAAATTATCAAACATAAATTGTGCATTAGTCTCTGCGCTGGAGTCCATTACCGATGCTTCTTCTGCCCATATGGTCAAATACTTTGTCATAGTGATTACATACCTAGCTCCTGATCTCCTGGATGGTGGATTGATTGGTCCAACGAAGTATATTTCCCATTTATCAAAATCCTGCAATGTAACCCATGGATGCAAGCGAATCTCATCCCTTTTGGATGGATTTCCAACCCTTTGAAAAAAATCACATGCCGGTAAATATTCTTTAGCATCCTTGTGAAGTGTGGGCCACCATATCCTTGCACACAAAATATTTTGCGTTGTCTCTTTACCTGCGTAGTGTCCTCCTGCAATACCTTCATGTTATTTTGATAATATCATTGGAATTTCATTCTCTAACACACATCATCTTTATATCCCATATACACCTAGCTTATATAAGTTTCATGCGATTAGTTGATAGTCTACTGCCTTAACCACTAATTGTTTCTTTTGTGCAACTATCATGTCTGATGGATCCATTCCTGTACTTAAGAATTGCAAAATGTATGCAAAGTAGTCTTCCACCATTTGAACTGCAAATAAATGCGCAACCAATAAAATATCATGTATATTCCCTGCATCTTCTCTTGATAGAATCTGCGATAAGTGATATGGTCCTGCATTCAATTTTCCTGGCTTAATGATGACTTCAAAGTCATATTCTTGGAATAAAAGTAACCATCTGCAAATTCTCCCCCCCAACACTGGCTTGTTCACTAAGTATCTTGGTGCATAATGGTTTGTATACATATTGAAATGAGAACCCAACAAATGATGTCTAAAATTTTGCAGCACATACACCATTTCCAACCCCTTTCATTCTGTTGTAGTGTAGTTCTTTTCTATTGTTGACAATTTCCTACCTGCAAATGCAATTGGGTGGTTTAACTCTCCTTCTCTTGGATGAGATAATACTGCACCTAAAGCTATGGATGACGCATCCACATGAACATGAAATTCCTTCTTCCAATCTGGGCATATCAAAATTGGTGCAGTCACTAACTTCTTCAACAATGTGTCCAACCCTTTCTGGCAGTCCTCATTCAACTGGATTTTAGCTTCTTTCTTCAACAATTTCTCCATGGGTGTTGTAATTTGTGCATATCCTTTAATGAACTTCCTATAGTATCCTATATGGCCCATTGTTTCTCTTAACTTTCATATTGATGTAGGTGGTGGTAAGTCCAAAATCATTGCAACCTTGGTAGGATCCACTAGTAATCCTTGCTTACATACCACATGGGCCAACAAAATTCCAAATGGCGCACAAAAAATACATTTTTTTCAAATTCAATGAAATTTGACATTATCTACACCTATCCAAAATTAATCTTAGTGCTTCTATATGATCTTTTAATAGACTAAACATAGACCAATCATCTAAATAAAATTCAAGGAACTTATGAATAAATTTCTTAAAGGTTGCGACAACTACTCTCGAGAAAATTGTAGGTGCATTCTTCAGCCCAAAAGGCATCAGTGTGTACTGATAGCTTCCACACTCTGTCATAAAGGTAGTCTTATGTCTATCTTCCTGTACAATATTTATCCGGTGATATCTCAAGAATCCATCCGTGAAAGAGTAGGCCTCATGCCCCCCTATATTATCTAGCACTTCATATGTAAAACGTGTCGAAAATGGATCGTGCATACATGCATCATTTAACTTTCTTATGTCCACACAAATTATGATTCCCCTTGTTTTCTTATCTTGTACTACCATTGGACTTATCCATTATGATTCTACTACTGTTTCAATGATTCCTTCTTCTAACATTCGGTCTATCTCTACCTTTATGTTCTCTTTATACTTTGGGTTTAGTTTGTAGGGTCTTTGTCTTACTGGATTAGCATATGGTTTCAAAGATATCTTCATTTATCCTAACTCGCCAACTATCCCTTTCATTTATGAAAACGTGGTTGGGAATAGATCCTGATACTCACGTAGTAAGTCTGCAATAATTTCCACAGTTTCATCATTCCAATAGTTTCCTATTTGCGCAAACTTTGGATTCTCTTTTGTCGTAATATTCACCTTACACATCCTTAATGGTTGTGCATACGCTACAGATCCAAGCTCTGGACCTTCTACTGCGCGTTCCCCCTTAGTTTTAGGTATTTATATATTTTTTGGATCTTCCTCACCCTGATCTTCTTTAACAACATTATAACATTCCATTATTTAATGAACTATCACAAAATCTCTATGCGCACTACACACAAGTACTACATCCATCGACCCTTCTACTAATTTTTTTTTTATTTCTAATGGCCTGCAAAGATGCATCTACTAATGGCGATTCATTTTAAAAAATAAATTTTATCTTAAACCTTTGAGTTAGCTCATCCCAATTCGTTGTTTCTCCATAGATTTCTAGTTCTGGGTACCAATTCTTGGGTATCGTATCCAATGTATGTATGAACCTATGCGTCCATTCCTCCTTCGGTATCAAACTCCATATATTTATACATTTCACAATATGATCTGTCGGGTCACTTACTCTTGCATATTTCTGCGCAATATAATCAACCTCAATACTAAATCTAACTTGCATTAATATTTTAGACTATTACTAGTCTTTTATTCCTTCTTTACGTGAATCCCACCATCTGGCTGGAGTGGTCTTCAGGACAACATCTAATGAAAACAATATTTTTTGTTTGGGTATATGCAACTCAAATGCATTTACAAAAGATCCTATGTCATTCAAACCATCATACTTGGGTGGGTCACATAACTTCGTTCTGATCTAGTGCAACTATCGAGTAATGAGGACACACCGTCTGGTTGATACTTCATGCATCCTTTGATACAAGTGTTCCAAACCTTCCTATGAATATGAAACACATTAGCTAATGATTCTCCAACTTATGGTGCCATCTGCAGTCAGATTAACGTATTCATCCATTCACACAATCATATTATACAGGTTATCAACTTCGTTCCCTTTAGCTGGTTCTATATACCTCTTTCCTTTTGTTGGATCCAACGATGTGATAACATTCAAGTCCCCTACTTCAAAGATCATTTCCATTTTCTTCGGATTAATAATCACCTGATTTTCAAAGGCCCATTCAAGCCCCATTAGTACTGGATATGGATGAATATTATCCATGATCTCGATGACTTCAAAATCTACTATACTGCACACCCCATCTATATTCAAAGGCACCCCTAACAATCGGCCAATTGGTACTATCTTGTGTTGGTTCGCCAATATTAAATGGACGAGATACCAAATTAACTTCATCTTCCCCATCATTTCACATGTTTACTTCGGTAATACATTTACATCAGAACCCAAGTCTAAAATGACATTGTCCATATCATATTCCCCAATTTTCACACTTAGTATGAACTCTCCTCTTGTCCTCTTTTTGCACAGTACCTGATTTACTACCCTCTACGTGGCAAGGACTTCCCTTTCTTGCACATAATGATAAATCATTCCACACAATGTATTCAACGTAGTTTCATATTTCATCAATTCTAAACAACTTTTCAGAAATTCTTTCAAAGTACTTACCTGTTGAAGTGACCTTTCTGGGATAGTACGATCATAGACCGAAGGAAGGTCAACCACAAGAGGTGCAGATGATGTCTACGCTATCCAATCTGGTCCTAGTATCTCCTTCCTTATTTTCTAATATGTCTTTTGTTTTTTTGGTTGTGGGTCAAATGTCGGCATAGGTAATGTTGATTTCCTCACCCATTGTTCAATCTGTGTTCCTTTATTCATCACATCATCCCCTGCCATAACTCTTCCGCACGTGGAAAATTCTATTTTGGGTCCTTCATCATGCTTCTCTGCTAATATATTTTGTACGTTCTGATTTGGGTTCTGGTTCTGATTCCCTCTTGCCTTCTACTTTGCCAGTAATTCTAGAAAGTCTTCTGTCGCATGATCCAATGCTCTACAATACGTGCAAGTTGTACAAGGATTCGGGAAGTCACGAGCTAAGTGTCCCAGTTGATTAAAATTGTATCATATTATTGGTCCTCTATCTCCTCTACCAAAACCCCCTCTTCCTCGACCTCTGCCAAATCCTCCTTGTCCTCCTAGAATAAATCATGTCCGATTGTTATACTGTGGAATGCCTCCTTATGTCATGGTATTTTCCTCTTTAATTCTATACATATCTAAAGTGTGCTCTCTCATCGGGCCGAATGCACAAAAATACTTCTCTTTGTTCCTTACAAACTTTCAAAAGTTAAAAAATATATTTCGGGGCGTACTTTGGTATTTATGAAACAATGGACAATTAGGCAAATGATGTCCCCATATCTTTCATATTTCACAGTATGCTCCTCTTGGTAATGGGTTTGGTGCTACAATTTCCAAATAATGTGCAAAGGTTGGGAATTCGTCCTTATGGTGGTCTTCAGTCCTACATGTGATACAACAGACTTGTTCCCTCTTCTCCTTTCCTTTCATAAGCTCTACTAATTGGATTGTAAAATTAGCTAACTATGTCTGGACTTGAGCCATCCCCCCACCATCTCCTACAGGATATTCTTCCATCTTCATCGCAATCTCCAAATCTTCAGGATGCGGCACAACCTTTTGTTGTGTCGACGAGCATCGAATGTGTGGCAATAGTCCTGCGATAAACCATTCTTTGTGTTATTGATCCATAATTTGGAATGTCAATCTACCCATCAAATCCTTAAATATTTTATCATAGTCCCAAATTGACTCAGTTTGCACTTGTTTGATTTCCTTCAAATATATAATGTATTGCGACTCAAATTTTAGCTTCTTGAACTCTTTCAATAATGCTTGTTGAATTTCAGCCAATGTCCTCACTTGACCTACTGGTGTAGTGATCTGTAGTTTCATGTACGCGACCAATGCACATAATCTAAACATTGTTTCCAAATGCGCAATATTTGTGGTCTCATCCTAGACATTCTTCGTAGCCCAAATTGTGTCACATACAAATAAATGTTTTTCTGGGTCGTCCGACCCAACTCCCTAGAACTTAGGAGTTCTCAATGTATTGTCTAACCCTCCCATGGTGTTTTGCATAGTACCTACCCCCGATGTTGTTGGATGATTCTGAATCGACACACTGATTCCACTGCTCTAGCTACTATTATTTTGACTTCCTCCACTAACTATAAGTTCTTTTGACAAATCTTCAAATGTTATCTCAAATCCAGGTGACGCACAGAAGGTTGTGGGTTCGACACAAGATCCATCTCGAGTAGGACTTAATGACTCTTCTATTATAGGAATGAATTGAGGATCCTCTCCCTCTCCTTCTGTGCCGGGTATTTCTACTATCTCTACTATTGTGTAGATTTCTATCCTCTCATACTCACTGCATTGCTCTCCTTTCTCAACCCCATTTTTCAACCTCTTGAATCTTCTTCCACTACGTAGTACTCCAAAATTTTATTCTTCTTCTAGTACACCTTCTTCATTTCTTTGCATCCTCAAATCCTCTCTTCCTTATTTAGTTCTTTATTCATTCCTTCCTACCTTCATACCATCCCCTAGTCAACCCCCATTTCCCCTACGTGTGAAAATCCCCCTAGTAATCAGATTCCATCGTCATCACACATTTGTCACACAAAAACATATTTATCCAGGTACCCAATGCTTTCAAAAACCTTCTGTGCAGACCCTTGAAGAAATACCTTTCTGCGACACTATACGACTAGGTACAATCTACTGGAAATTCCACAATATAACCCTCTAGTATGCTATTCAACCATAAACCAACTACGTGAGAAGTAGTAGTTCTTACAGAATTCAATTGATTTACCAACTCAGGGGTTCAATTCCTCGGAGATACAGTTTGATATCTTCTAGTATTCTCCACTAACCTTTCTAACCATTAAGCTAAACTATTCGGAAATTCACCAAAGAAAATCTCATGCAAATATGTGAACACATACCTTTTCAACCATTGTTCATCGTTGACCCGAGGGTTTCTATTCTCTCCCTGGGAAAATTCTCACTGCTTCCTTTCCATCCATTCGACGATCTCTACCTTATTCAACCTCCAAAACATTTCCTCAATTACATATTTCGAGTCTCGGAAATAAAACCATTTTTCGGTGTGCAGAATTATAAGACCCTAGGTTTGAGTTATTCAACCAACGAAAACCATTTAGATACCGGCCCTTTCAGCATCACCTACATGCAAGTGAAGTCTCACCCAAGGCATCTGCCAGGGCTGCAGGAACCAAGGTTCTACAGGGATGAGGGGATGTGAGGCTATCAACATAACCATTAATACTTATTCACCCTGTGCGCGTTATCCTTATCTAACATCCTTTTATTAGTAAAAAAACCCTATGTGTGGCTTCCATTAACTAACAATTCATTACTTTTACCATTACAGTTGCGCGGCATTAACCCATCAAAGATTCATTTAGTAGTCTAAACCCTATTGTGTAGAAACAATATAACATAGATCGTGACATAACAAAATCACCGAATCATTCATTATTATTGCGCATCAACCATATGTTAAACAAATCTATACTAATCATGCATAAACATAACATCCACGAATAATCACATTAACCAACACATTAGAAACAAGATTTTAATGCGGTTCACCCGATCCTTGGGATACATCCACAAAGTATGGCTTCTTATATTGGTCTTCATGCAATAATCACCTCAAGCCTGTGCACTAGTCTTACAAAAGGTACAACATATTTTGAACACAAAACCCGCCTAGCCACTCTGTAGTGCGAGCCTCTCTCTACAAATTCTCAGATATTCTCCTATCCCCGAAAGATCTTCCCCAAAATATTGAGTATAAACTCTCTTCATCACTCATGAGAAACCTAATCTCTTATTCTCAGTAGCCTAATATCTTCTCCTAAATAACCTAATATTTCCTGACCCTTTACATATTTATACATATAATTAGGGCTAAAAATTCTAATAACAACTTATCCCCAAAACCCTAATGGCTCATAACCGTGTTTTCTACTTTTGTGTCGATCTCCTTCTTTTCTTTCTTTTGCGTTGAACTGTTGCTTTTCATGCTTTTGTGTTGAACTGCTACTTTTCCTTCTTTTGCACCGCAAAAATGTGCCCTTTCTGCATTCTCTGATCCTACCTTTCACTCTTTCATCTGCTATGGTGCAACTCCTAAAACTTAGTTATTCTCATCTGAAATGCTTGTCCAACAATGACCACTGAGGACACAGTTGTCATTTATCTTATGAGTATTACTCTGATTCGAGATCAACTCACTGCTTTTGGTGAGATAGTACATAATGCTAAATTGGTGAATGTGGCATTTATAGGTCTTCCTAGGTCTTGGGAGCCATTTGTGCAGGGGATTTCTGCACGAGACAAGTTGTCAGACTTTGACAGACTACATACATATTGTATCCAAGAGCAGACCCGGTTAGTATTCAAAGATGATATGGATGGTGTGGTAAGGAGTAGCAGTGATGAGAACCATGCACTTGCAGCCCACACTAGGAGGGATAGAAGGGGTTCTCCATATAAAAGAGGTATATGAGGGAGAAGGGCTTCTCCTGAGAGGGAAACATATCTAGTGCCGAGACAAAAGAAGGATCTTAGTAAGATCATATTTTTTGAGTGTCATGATTTTGGGCACTATGCTTCATAGTGTCCACACTGGAGGGGAAGAGGAAGAAGGAAACATGCATCAATAATAGAGGTTGATGAGATTGCAGACAAGTTCCATAGGGATATCTTGTTGGTCTCCTCCCTTTTAGGTACAATCTCTAGTAGGGAAATATGGTTTGTGGATAGCGAAGCATATTTCCATATGACAAGTGCTAAAGAGTTGTTTGACACTCTCATAGAGACTAACTCAGACTTATGTGTGGAGCTTGGTATGGGAGCCAATCATTCAGTATGAGGATATGGTACTGTATCGTTTCGATTGGATTAAGGAGATATATTGAGGGTGTCGAATGTGTTGTGGGTTCCAGAACTCAGGAGGAGTGTTCTCTCGGTCTTAGCGATTGAGAGGAAGGTTTATCATGTATTTTTTCTATATGGACAAATATTGCTTGTGCGCAAATGGTCTAGCTTTATATCAATAATGGTTCTTGGATTTAGGGAGGACAATCTATATTGGATAAGGGGCCAACCTATGAGTGTTGTGACCAACAATAGTAGAGAGACAGAGGATGAGGAGCATGTGGCTCCATGAGTGGTGATGCAGGTGATCCCACCAGTGGTACATTATCATAGGGAGTGAGAGTTCAAAGCGATTAAGTCCTCAATATATAGGAGGGAGGAGAAACCTCCCAGGACTATGCAGTGGATAGTGGACAAGGAGAAAATGGATCCAGGGGATGTGCATACTCAGAGGGATTCAATTTTAAGGAGGAGCATGTGATCTTAGAGTGAGGTTGATCTCAGGGAGAGTTAGTTGGCTCAGAGGGAGAGATTGTCATCTAGAGGGAGTTCCCCCTTAGGTTCATTTGGGAGAGAGACATATTCTAGGATTGATAGAAAAGTGTCATGGTTTGAGGAGGCCAGACAAGAGATTCAGAGGTAGGAGGATTCTAGGGCATGTGAGACCTCCATGGAGGATACACTTGTGAGGAGGCCAGACAAGAGATTCAGAGGTAGGAGGATCTAGGGCATGTGAGACCTCCTGGACACTTAGTATCAGAGGGGATTTTCTGCCAATGATATAGAGGAGGCAATGAGTCAGGAGGACCGGGGAGTAGGATTTGATTTAGTCACAGAGGGAGAAACCAATGAGGCAGATTGAACAACAAGACTTTTCTTTCAATGACCGAGGATGTGACCGAATGTATACTTTGTCTCAATGACCAAGGATTCAACCAGTTAGATAGATGTTTCCCCTGACTCCAGGATGATCAATCGACAGATTTTTCCTCAATGGCCAAGGATGTGTCCAGTCAAATAGATTAGACAATAAGTGTTTCCCTAGTGACCAAGGATGCGGCCATTCAGATAGATGCAATAGAGCTCACAAACCCATTTTCCTTAGTGACAGAGGGAGTAGCCATCTTAGAATATTGGAGAGACATATATATATATATATATATATATATATATATATATATATATATATATATATATATATATATATATATATATGGGTATGCACTGATCTATATCTATTATATAAAAATTTAGAGCAATGCATATAAGTATTGGAGGATGGGATACCTACCTTGTTAAAACGGAGTGTTGATTTTGTAGCTTTTGGAGGTATTCCCATTAGAGGCAAGGTTCCATGCATGTGGAAATCTTCGTTGGCACCAAATTACACTTTCATTTCAATGAAATCGCAAATATGAGGTTGGGGCCTCATGGGAAAGTTGATGGTCTTTGTCGGTTTGTGTGGGGGTGCCACAACCACAAATAGGATTAAAATATTCTAATTAATTGTTGAGATTATGAAGGGATCCTAAACTCACTAATTGGACTCCTATATAAAGGAGATGTGTGATTGTGACATTAGATCGTCATGTAGAGAGAGTGGATACATGATGGAGCTAGCATAAGTGATTTTTCACTTGTTCCTAGGAGGATTGGCAGAGATCTTAGTAAGAAAATTCTGCAAGGCTTACTCTGAATATGGATTGAAGAGAGAGGTGAAGAAGGTCTCACATGTGGAGAGAATTTTTTGTGCCATTCACAGTTTGTAGGAGGAAAAATCTCTTATATACATGGATTATAGAAGGAAAAATCATGTATAGGGCATACATGATTTGCAATGGAGAAAATAACATATGTCCGCGGGTTTCCAATTGGTGAATCATGTATCTAGTTTTCTGGGTAGGTACAGATCCATACAGGCTAACATGTGACATCTGTAGGCCGTACATGTGATACACAATATATTCTTGGGCAAAGGATATTTCCAAATATTGTTGAGGTTTGGTTTTCTTGTTTGTATATTGGAGGACAAGATTGTCTCAAATTTAGTGATTTTGAGAGGACTAGTTCTGTCCTTAGTTTTGGTGACTTTGAGAGGACTGGTTTTGGTCGTCATATTTGGAGAATTGGGTAAAGTTACAAAAAACAAAAAATGTGTTTCTTGTGTATTGATGATTCATATATGATCTTGTTGTTTCCACTGCATATGTTTTTCAATCAATAATTTTAGTGTAAAGTTGTTCAGTGATAGTTAGATCACTAGAAAGCAATTTTTTAGATCTAAAATTAGTCACATAGAGTTGCATGTGAAAATTGAATTTTTTTTATGCAGTGGCACTCACCGTCAAGAACTCCTTCATGGTGATTAGGGCACTAGTTGCAACTGTGACGTTAGAGCTATAAAATCATGATCTCGAACTACAATTCCTAAAACGAAAAAAAAACCTTGATTTCGATCGAACGTATCCAATTCCACAAAATAACCTAGAACAACCAATCTACCAAAAACCCATCTATATTCAAACAAACACTGCAATATCAAGCTCATAAAATTTTGCAGAAAAAAGGTGAACATTGAAATCGATATCGACTCTTATTTAAATTTTCCCACAACATGACACTTACAAAAAACAAATCAACACTCAACTCTATGAGTGAATGCTCTCGACGATGAAGATACAAATAAATCTCAATTGAATATTCTATTCATTTGTGTTAGCATAAGTATGTTAGAGTACTAGTTAAGTTCACTTAGGTGAATTAATCTTATCTCCCAAATACTTGCCAACTACCTTCATAAATGCAATGCCCATCCAAGATTGTTATAAATAGAGGGCCTCTCTTTGTATTTCAACACAAAAAAAGTAATAGATCAGTGATTCTCTTATTCCATTTATTTTTTTGAGTCTTTGTTCTTCTTTCTAAGTTATTTGTCTATTTTCTAAGTTTTATTGAGTTTATTTCTTGTATGGAGAATAAGATAACAATTTCCTATTAATTGTAGTTTGTTTTCACATGGTATCAGAGTTGCAGGGAATCAACCTCATCCATCCTTCTTTGTTGCCTTTGTTTTGAGATATGGGCGTTGCTAGGTAATTTTATTTTTGAGGGTTTGACTACTGCTCATATTTTTGCAGAGGTGTGGGATCTCCTTGCGACATACCCTTATTCATTGTGGTCGTCCTCTTGATTTTTGCGTCCTTTCTTGCATATTGTTGCTCAACTCTCTCTGTCCATCTCACGGGTCAATTTTTTTGAGGGTTCGGCTTAGATTCGTGGATCGATTTCCTTCTAAGGGTTCGACTATGTTCATGGTGTTCAATACTCTCTACCCAGAAAATCGATCAACGAAAACCAACCCCTATGCATTTGTATCACTTAACTAGCCCTTGTCCATTTCAATTGTCGAATGGTAGCAACCCATGTCCATTTGTATAACTAAGCTAACCTATGTCCATTTCAATCGTTGAACGACAACAACCCCTATCCGTTTGACTCAAGGTTAAACCCTTTGAGTAAAATATTTTATAAATTCCTTTTTTATTGTGTTGGGAACAATATTTGTAAAACTGGATTGTTTTTTTTTAATAAAGTATTTTTTGAGGGGGGGAGTCATGCTTAGAAGGCCAATTTAGGGCCTTGATTTTTTCTTGCTCTTGTGGGTTACTTGTTCTTAATTATAATCTTCATTCTTTTCCTATGGCAGATAAGTTACCTTTTCCTGTTTTAACTCCTCATAACTACCTTGTAAATTTGCAATGGTTGTTTTATTGCAGAGTAAAGGTCTATACTGGGTTACTATCGGTACATAAACTACACCCCCACAAAATATTGAAAAACCTAAATGGCATAGTCATTGTGATGAAACATTGGGTTTAATATGTGTATCTCTTTCTCCAGAACTATTGCTTCATCTTGAAGGCATAGATACTCCTCATGTAGCATGGAAGCAACTTGAACAACTAATTGGTAAAATAGATGAAATTTATGGTCATCAATCATAAAATGAATTAATCAGTCTCAATCCTAATAATTTTGATACTATTCAAGATTTCATGTCCAAGTTCAAATCTCTACGACTTTAGCTAAAGGATTGTAATATTGACAAAAAGGATGAACAACTCATTTTTTCATTTCTCTCTAAGTTAGATGATCCCTATTCATTGTTTGATTCCACATTTTATTCAACTAAGGATGCCTTGGGGCCAAATTTTGTAATGCCTACTTTTTATTCTTTTGTTGAAAGACTTACTCGTGAGAAAGATAAACTCATTCAAATGGGTGCTCTTGGCTCAAAAAATTCTAAATCTCATTCTCTTGTAGCTAAATCATATTCAAATTCAAGGATACAACATAAAAAGGCATCTAAATGGAAACAAACACAAAGTACAAAGTAGTGTAACTCTTCAAATCACTCACCTAAGCAAGATTGTAAAGGAAAGAAAAGTCCTCTTAAATTTTCCTTTTGTGGAAAAGAAGGTCATCCATAATCTCATTGCTTCAAGAAATTGGTTGTCTTGTCTTTAGAAATGAAGAAACACAATTTAAATGTCAATCCATCTTCTTATATAAATAATACAAGAAATGCTAAAGCTCTCTCTGCTACTGCAATATACTCTCCACCTTAATGGATATTTGATTCTGGAGAAATTCATCACATGGATACACATAAATATTTGTTTGCTTCCATTAATTCATGCAATACAAAGCATATTTATATGGGCAACTCTTCACCTTTGGTTGTAGATAGGAAAGGGTCCATTGAGATTATAGATGGCACGATCAACAATGTTTTACATGTTCCTAATATTTCGACTAATTTTCTCTCAATTTATGAGATTGCAAATTCTGGTTCAGGGAGGAATTGTTTACTCCTGATTCTGTTGTTGTTCGTTAAATTGAGGATCCCTCACAAATTTCATAGGGAAAGTGGATCATCATGCACGCTTGTACTCATTTTCTCATTTTGTGCAAGAGTCTCCTACCAATGTATTACTTTCTTAGTCAAATGAGTTGAGAAAATTATGGCATGAGCGATTTGGTCACTTAAACTATCGTTATCTTCAACAACTAAGTAAGCAAAATATGGTCACTGATATTCCACCTATCTCCTTTGTTGATGGTGTTTTCACTGTGTGTGTTCTTGTAAAGTATCCTCAAGATACATTTGATAAAGGCAAATCTTGGAGAGCTTCATAAGCTCTTCAACTTGCTCAAAATGACATTGCAGGCCCTCTTCCTACCTTGTCTTTTCAAGGTGCCCACTATTTGCTTACATTCATTGATGTCTATTCCATACGCACTTGGGTCTATTTTTTAAAGAAAAAAAGTGAGGTTTTTGACAATTTTCTTATGTTCAAATCCTTAGTTGAAAAGCAATATGGAAATTCTATCAAATGCTTGCAGACAAATAATGGCCATGAATATGTCAACCACAGATTTGAAGAGTATTGTGCTAATGAAGGAATTAAACTACAAAATTATATGCCATATTGTCCACAACAAAATGGTGTCACTGAAAGAAAAAATCGCACCTTAAAGTAGATGTCCAATTGCATGATCCATTATAGAGGACTTACCCCATAGTTTTGGGCTAAAGCCATTAATTGTGCCAACGATGTTCAAAATCACGCACCTCACAAATTTGTCCAAGGGGTGACCCTAGAAGAAGCTTGGAGTGGATGAAAACCTTCCATAAGCCATCTTAGAGTCTTTGGGTGTAATTCTTGGGCCCACATTCCCAAAGAAAAATGCAAGGCAATGGACATTCAAAGTAAGCCTTGCATATTTGTTGGCTACCTCGATGATGTTAAATGATATATATATTACCTGATCCTGACACATATGAGTTGATCATCAGCATGAGTGTTCAATTTGATGAACATTACCCTTGACATCTTGGATCTTTGTATGATTTTCCTTATTTTGAATTGACTTCACCAACCAATGATTGTGCTATTGAAGAACAATGTAATGGCGTTCTTCCATCACTTCCTAATTGGGGTCAAAGAAGAACTAGGTCCTCTCTTTAAAGGACTGCTTGAGTATTCATGGCTAGTGCTTCAGATCCAAAGGATTTTAATGAGGCCCATGGTATTGTAGAGTGGGATAGAACCATGGAACATGAGTGTAATTCCTTGTTAAAAATTGTACTTAGGACTTGGTCCTTCTCCCAAAAGATAGAAAATTGGTTTAGTGCAAGTGGGTATATCGAACCAAGTATGCAACAGATGGTACTATAGACAAGTATAAAGATCGATTGGTTTATAAACGTCTTTCTCAAGTTGAGGGCATTGACTATTATGAAACCTTTGCACCCGTGGATAAAATGAATTCTATTTTCCTTTTTCTCTCTCTAGTTACATATCGCAAGTGGATAACACACTAGATGGATGTCAAAGGTGACTTTATTCATGTAGATTTACAAGACGATATATATCTAGAGAAACCACCTGGTTTTGTCCAGGACTCTTCACTTGTGTGCAAACTTAAAATATCCCTGTATGGTCTCAAATAAGATCCTAGGGCTTGGTATGAGAAGATGGATTTCTTTCTTCTCTCACAAGGGTTTTCACATTGCCAGTGTGATTCAAATGTCTACATCTTGCAACAAAATGATTCCCTTCTCCTCCTTATTCTTTATGTGGATTATCTCATTCTCATTGGGAGTTCATTTGCCTTGATCAATCATGTGAAGTCTACTCTTCATCAACAATTTGATATGGCAAACTTAAGGCCTCTTCACTACTTCCTTAGATTATAAATCACTCCGTATGCATACAGGATAAGTATCTCTAAGCCCAAGTATGCCTTGGATATCTTGAACATATTTCACATGTTGGATTGCAAATCTGCACCCACGCCATTTTTGTCAGGGGTAAAGTTGTCAGCCAAGTGTTCCACTCCTTTGGTTGATGCAACATTGTACCGATAGATTGTTGGAAACATTTTGTACTTGACTCACAATCGTCCTAATATCTCTTATCCAGTTGGGTTGGTTTCTCAGTTCATGCAAGAACCACATGAGCTTCATAGGAAAGTTGAAAAAAGAATTCTTGGCTACATTATAGGGACACACACATATGACATTCATTATTCTTCTTATGGTAATAAACATTTAGTGGGTTATACTAACTTTGATTGGGCTAGTGATATTGATGACCACACGTCCACCTATGGCTATGTCTTCCATATTGGCTCTGGTCCCGTTGTTGTTCTAGCAAGAAGCAAGATTCCATCGCTCTTTCTTCTATAAAGGCAGAGTACCAAGGTGTTGTTAATGCTTCCACCGAGTCTATTTGGATTCGATAGATTTTGTCTTAACTCATTTTTCAACAAGAGAAACCTACTCTAATTTGGTGTGATAATTAGAGTGCTATCCATATTTACAAGGAGCCAATAGAGAATCAATGCACCAAACACATAGAAGTTCACATGCATTATATCAGACAGTTGATTCATGATAAGATTATTGATTTATAGTATTTTCTCATTGTGTTGCAGGTTGTTGATATCTTCACTAAACCCTTGATAGAGACTTAGTAAGTTCAAATTTGTACCTTGCTTGGGGTGAATGAAGTTGACCTTAGGGGGGGGGTAGTCTCTATCCTCTTTCCTATTTTTTTATATGAGCATTTTGTACATGGGTACCTATCATGCTCTTGTAACCGGGACCCATTTTTGAGATTTTGCCCCTTTTTTATACTTCCCTAAGTTTCACTTAAGGGGGGTGTTAGAGTACTAGTTAAGTTCACTTAAGTTAATTAATCTTATCTCCCAACTACTTGCCAACTAAATTCATAAATGCAATACCCCTCCAATATTGTTATAAATAGATGGCCTCTCTTTGTATTTAAGCACAACATAAGTAATAGATAATGATTCTCTTATTCCATTTTTGGTTTTGAGTCTTTGTTATGTTTTCCGAGTTTTGTTGTTAATTTTCTAATTTTTATTGAGTTTTATTGCCTGTATGGAGAATAAGCTGACATTTTCCTGTTAACTGTAGTATGTTTTCACAATTTGTAACCAAAATCATAATTATTATTTAACGTTATTTTTCTTTTGAAAAGATGATTGTGGCTAGTAGACCCTATACAATCCATTTTATATTTACGCATTAGAGTTTTAGGTAGTTTAATCCATTTTCTATTTACACTAAAATCAATATCGAAATCAATTATCTTTTCCAGGGGTTATATTGTAACATTGGAATCTTTAGCAAGAGTTAAGTTCTTTCGGGTATTTTCTTCGTTATTCTTAGCAAACAATAATTGTTGCTAGTTAAACCACCGGTTCTGCTACCATTGCTTTTGTCTCCGCTATTGTTTGTCTTTGCTTCTTCTTTCTTTGATGTTAAAATTGTAACTATTGAATTAACTACTTGCTTTGTTGTTGAACCTACTTCTTTTTTCTCTTTCCTTAAAAGGAAATATTGGCACACACTCACAACTTCGCATGCACTCACTGCCTTGGCATATAATTCTCACTCACTTACTTCCTTGGTAGGGACTTGTTGCTCCACAACTACCCTTGTTTCAAAGTGTGTTATGTTCTATGTACTTTGAGAGGTGTAGTTAGTTGTTATTTTTGTGAAAATGGATTTTCATTTATCGTTATAGCCAATATGAATGAGATTCATTTAATTAGTATTAACTATTGCTCATGGAAATCGTACATATAAAACTTGTTGAGAAGTAAGGGACTGTGCATGATCACTTTGAGAATAGAAATTGCACCTTTGGATCCCTAAAGAAAGCCAAATCACTTAACATAAATGTTGATGCATGTGGACTCATTGTCATGTCAATCTCTAAATTCTTGAGTTTCATTTTCAAGGGATTGATATTCTAGATGCATCTTGGACCAAGTTTTAGGATGATTTTGGTAAAAAGTATGGGATCCGTGTTGATCAACTAGAGAATGAGCCCATTTCTTTGGATCATGCTAGCCTTAATCATATTGAAGATTGCATATCAAGTTTAAAGCAATGAGATTTTTCTTTGAAAATTGTTGTATAAATAAGCTTGATGGTCAAAGGATACCTACCATTCTTTCTAAACTTGGTGAACCACATTCTATTTAAAAAAAACAAAATAAAACGTTTATACTTCACTAAAGAAGATTTTGAAGATGCTTATAAAATTCTTAGTTTTGAATAATTTTGTGAACAATTGATGTGAGAGATAGACAAGTTATTGAACATTGTTATTATTTTTACAAATACCAAAAACAAATAATTAGCGGTGCAGCAAAAATAAGGTCCCAAGAAGTAGTCCAAGAAATACAAAAGAACAAGGGTACTAATCCCAATCAACCTTTCTTTGCTACACATTTTGAACAAGGCACAATGTCCATAGGAAGGAACAATGACTATTGATTATTGATCATTATTATTATTTATCATGTCTATCTTGTTTGATTTTTATTTGATATTTATTTATTTATCCCTATATATTTATTATTTCTTAGTTATAATTACTTATGTATCTAACATTCCTCCCCCCTTTAGAAATGCTTCGTCCTCAAAGCACTCTTGGATGTTTTCGTCTTCCATTGTGAAGAATAATCTTGATGCTTGATTTGTTTTTGAATATCTGTGAGGCTTGTTTGTAGCAAAAAGATGAGATTCATAAGTTCTTTTAGCAGATGATTTTGGATTCCCGAACCATACAACTTGTATTTGAATTCCATAAATTGTTGTTGGAGGTTTGTGGCATAGTTTCCCAACTACATAAACCATTTTTCTCCTAGCACCATACCCATCCCACTTAGTGGTAGAGCACAACATCTAGTTTATAAATCCAAGCTCTATATTTGTACAACTTTATGGCACGTTCCTATTCCTTTGACTTGTTGACCATCAAGGACCATAAAAATGAGTTCTTTCACAAGGTATACAAAAAGGTTTAGTCGTTTTACCAGATTGATATCCATGAAACTCTGTGTACTTCCACATTCTACAAGGATGTCGATGTTTCTATATTTTTATAATCCCCTTGAGTTTTAATGTCCTTGGTTCCATTTTTCTTGTAAGTGGCGTAAGCAATATTGTGGGTTGTTTTTGTTTTGAAGGCTTTGGCCATTACCATTGTTCTTAGATGATGTGAAATATATGTTACTATATATGGTTGCACTTTTTGGCTTATAACTTCATTATGGACCTTTGATTCTTCTTCCTTACAAGTCTTCTTAATGCACGTGGTTGAAGCTAATGACACCTTCGGTGATTTTTCATCCATGTTAGAGTCTAACATGTCTTTTTTAGCGGAAATCTCTACTTCCTTTATATCTACAATTTTTCAATGATGTAAGTGTTTGGATGCACATCTATGACCTAGAGTCCACTTCCTACCACATATACAATAGGTATTTTCCTTTTTCTTTCCTTCTTCATTAGAGTTGCTCATGTGACTTTTGATTGTTGCATGTGTGCCATGGTTACGACTTGTCTCAACAATATTTTCATTTTCCCTCTCTTTTTCACCGGGCTTCGAAAATGTAATTATTCTCTTAGGAGTTCATTCTTTCGCCTTGAATAAACTTTTTCATAATTTTGAGTAGACCTTTTTAACTTATTTTCGACCACATTTTCCTTACGTTGGTCCCTTTCCATGGTTGTAATATTATGCATTTTGAATTCGTCCTTAATGTATGGATTTAATCCATGTACACAATTCTAAAGCAATCAATCATCTAATAATTCAAATACTTGTGTTTCCAATGCTTCCCATTCATGTGTGCATTAATATACATAACCTATTTGTTGTATTCTAGTAAGTTTTGAAAAAAAATCATTTTTTGCATAACTTGGAACCTTTTAAATAATTCATTTTTGAATCTATCTCAACTATAAGACACCTTACTAGAAGACTTACACCACATTGCCAATTATACACATTTCCCTCAAAATGCATGGAGACATATTTGTTTTTTTCGTTTTCGAATTGAACATTATATATTTCGAAGTATTCTTCTATCTTGTGAATCCAAGCCATACTTTTCTTTTCATCCGCATCAAATTTTGTTAATTCTCATTTTACTCTCATTGGTACCCAAACATCGGTTGAGTTGAATAGGGAGGTGGTTGGTTGAAATTAACTGTTGGATTACTGAGAGGGGGGGTGAATCAGTAATAGCATAATTATAATTTTTTTTCTTCAAATGTTATATCAATGTAGAATTATTATCCAATAACGAGCAGTAAGAAATAAACAATCACATACATACACAGTACACCAGTGTTTTAGGTGGAAACCCAAATCGGGAGAAAACCACGGAATGTTTTTTCTTATATGTTTTGAAGAATTACATTCATTGGAAGCACTAACTTCCTTTGTTTTCCAGCTGCAACTAGAAGGAGGCTCCAACCCCCTAGTTTCTCAGGCTACAACCTGAGGGAAGATCCAACTCCCCAATTCTCTATCTACAATCAGAAGGAGGCTACAACCCCCTGTGTTCTCTGGCTACAACCACCTGTCCTTTCTCTGTCCTACCACCTTGAAGTAGAAGTAGAATTATGGAACCATTTTCACATTATCACTGTGAGATATACCATTGTAAACCTGTACCAATAAATCTGAACCATGCATCAACCTGTACCTCAACCTGTAATCAATTTGTACCATAAACAAGTGCATCAACCATGCACCAACCTGTACCAAACAACATGTAATCAACTTGTACCATAAAAAAGTGCATCCAACCATGTACCAAGTATGTACCAATCATGTTTCAACTACTCATCAACTATGACTCATCAATATGTACCA
>SNQJ01S0012904.1:26156-60558 GCA_010110895.2 Picea sitchensis | reverse complement strand
AAAGATTATTTCTCTCAAGTGCATCATGAAGAAGTCAAGTTTGATTTTGTTGCAGTGCTACTTTGGCTTGTGAAACTTGCAAGAATGTTACAATAGACTGCAAAGTGGTTTTTTCAATTGTGATTGTATTTTCAAGAGAAGAGAGTATTAGAGTGTTCAATAACTCTAACAGTTTCTCAACTCGAGCCATAGCTTAGATCTCATGCAGTTTCTTGCAACTCCACCCTTTAACAATCATACTAAAAATAAATGCAAACAAATAATAGAGGGTGTCAGCTTCTACCGAAATTGCACATGTTTACAATGTGATTCAACTTGATTTCAGAAAAGCACAAGTAAAATTACAAAAGAACTATTTGCAATTTAAAGTGATTATGGAGTTGAATTGATCTTCAGTGTTGTCTCTCTTTCTCCAAAGAACTGCCAATTTCTCAGACTTCTTTTCAATAGCTAAGCATTGGAATATACTAAATATTTTCCCTAGGATTGCGTTCAATGAGATTTCTAGTTTCCTCGCGAATAGAATTTAAAGGACATAGATACGTTGAATAGATATGAAAAGATAGTTATACTTTTGACTCTGTTTTCATAGATATGTATCACCCGTTTACTATGTCAATTCCTCTAGATGGAGTTAGGTGAAGGTGGTGAATTCAATAGAATTGGCACTCGAGAGGGTACTAATTTATCTGCATCTGCAATATTATTGAATACTAATACAACAATTGATGGGAAATTCCTTCTAGTCAAGGAAAATAAGCCAGATATAGAAAGTAAATATAGTCTCCAAGAATATCAATGTCCTTCTCTAGGTAGCAGATCAGCTCTGAATATTCTTCCAAGGGTATCTTTAAGAGGCCCTATAAGAGGTCTCAAGACTGAGACTGGTGAGAAAATGTATGTTTTTATCTTGTAATAAAGCTCTCTAAATTGACATTGAAATGAAAATCAAAGTTGTAGTCCGAATATTGTTGGTCTTGGGATACAATTTATGCATTTTTAACTATGAATTATTGTTTATGCCTTTCCTCCACTAACTAAACAAGGAAAATAGTGAAGGATATGATGAATCCAATATTCTCCTCTCATTCTATACCCACAATGCTTGGTGACAAGAGTAGGATGCAAAGATTGGTGATTTTATTGAGAATATATGAGATGACTACAACAAGAAAAGCAATGGGAAATGAGAGATACAAAAACCCAAGGTTGGTAATGTGGCTAAGATCGATTATATGCCTTTCCAATGCATGTTGATCGGTTTACAAGAGAGAATCGACCAGGGTGCTAGAAGGAAGACAAATGCAGATGAGAAGACTGGAAGACAAAGGTCAAAGAATGTGTGCCCAAGAGAAATTGGAAAGTAGATGATGGAAAAGACAAGTTTATACATGTGAAATGCTCAAAATTTACCTGTTATAGAAAACTACCATGGCATAATTAACCTATTGTCTCTGATACCCCTATTGGACACATGAATTAGCGATAAGCATGAAGTGTTATATTCATTAATATGATACATCTATAAATACATGATATTGATGTTTGGATTAGTATTCCAAGACGTCTCTTGGAATCTAGATGATTGTTCGGTTTATATTCCTTCAACTGAGTAAGCCTAACGGATTATGTTTCCAACAAAACCAATGTATCTCCTCCATCTTCAATCTTGTCATAACATCATAATGTGGATTTTATAAACAGTAATGAATATTGGATTCAAAAAATGGTAATGAGGAATACATGAGGCCTTTATTTTAGATTACTAAGACGGACTACATGGATGATTTCCTACATCTTCTTATTCCCATGCTATTTAATTTGGACTTCAGTGCTTCCTTTGGTCAATATATTACTCATTTATACAAACTATGACCTTCATGATGAGGATGGAAACCAAGTTTGTTGAAATCTTTCTATTAGATTCCATCTAAAACATGGACTAACCGATAATGTTGTTAGGATCGTGAACATATCACTTAAGCTAGATTGTAACTATAAGATAATCCATGAATTCTATATCCCATTAGAATCAATCTTTCACTTTTCCAATTCTTGTCCTATCACAATATATTTAGTATTCAAAATTATTTATTTTTTTATTTGTAAAATTTAAAAATTTAAACATAATAATAATGCATAGTTATGTGAGATTAGGGTTTGAACAAACCTATTTATTGTGCTACTTGATCTATATCACCCAGTTTGTGTAAAATGTACTACCATCCCTATACTTACATCTAGCCTAAGATGTCCTTAGTTGATCATTGAATTTGGCACAAGGCTCTACAAAAACCTTAAATGCCCCCCCTCTGCTTAACAAGGAAATCTATTGATCTTACTATTGTAGGAGATGGAAGTGGAAACTATGGTAATAGCAATGGTTCCAAATGGTACCAAAGGTTAATCATGTGATAATCATTAATCTAAGTAAATCTGTTGATATGTTTGTTTCTAGTATGATTATTTTTGTGTTTCTTTCAAGGATAAAACCCTTTTGGGGTATTTTTTGGATATATTCCTTCCCAAAGACTATCATTAGGGACTAGGTGAAAGAGGTACGAGAACATCATGGGTGGTTGTTCTTGTATATCATAAGTCTAACAAAATGATTTTTTCCATTTGATTTTTTTAGAAATATTATGTCCATGATATTTTCTCACATGGGTCGTTAGTCTATAAAACCACCCAGTAGCTCTTTTCTTGTGAGAAAATGGTTTTGCAGCAAAATAAATTTCCCAACTATCATGTCCAATTTAGATTGAATTCCTTGGCCTTCCATTGAAATTATAGCCATTATTGGAGTGAATTTATGCAATGGTTAGTGGTTTTAGTTATGATGATCCATCGAATTGTTGTAATCCTACACCCAATAAAAGGATTTGCTTCTATGAAAATCCTTGCAAAAGAACTCAAGGAGTTTTTCCTTATTCATGTCAGGTAAAAGGTGATGAATGATCGGTTATGTATATAACCTACCAAACACATGCTTTTATTGTAAAATTCTAAAACACAAAATTTGTGATTGCCCACTAATGGTCCAATGTAATCCTTAGGTAACTAAAGGAAATACAACTTAAAATACTACCATGAAAATAATGATAGTGATGGTGGTTGTGTTCAAGTGGTTTGAAAGAATGCTCATAATACCAATCGCACAATTGCCCAAAAGGCTCTTTTTTCCAAAGTCTGTGTAGCTGCGGGTGGCTCTAGTCTAAATCATTATCCAACCCAAACTAGTCACAAAGATGTAACTTTACCTATGAAAGTATCCTCTTTGCAAGGGGGCAGTGAATGTTCTTTGCATAATTTTCTCAAGCACCCACCTAAAGAAGAAGTTGATGGCTTACAAATAAAGGTTGAACCCATCACCCTTGATCAATTGTTCTCATTAATGTAAGGACCTGAAACAAATAACTCATATGGGGTGATTAAAATACATGTAGATAATGAGGAGGATATGGAATTCATCCCTACATATTTCCAATGAAATTTTCATATTGGAATGTCTAGGGGTTGTCAAACACTAACAACACAATTGGTCCAAAAAATTTGCAATGTTCTAAAGGAACTAGACATTGTCTATTTACAAGAAGTCAAAGCTAAAGGTTTTACTCATAGAATGGCCTTACAAGTAATTTGGCCAAATTTTTCTTAGTATTTTCAAACCATGAGGAATAGTAGAGTTTTTCCAAAATTATCTCCCTGCAATTTATCATCTATTGTAGATGAACGAAAAACAAACCCAACACAATGTTTAGTTTGGATATTATGAAACTTAGATGGTTGGGTTTTTGGACTAGCCAATACTTATGCATATAATGACATGATTGATCAAGCATCATTTTGGATATGGTTGGTTGATTAACTACCAGAGGCTCCCTTATTGGTTTGTGTTGATTTCAATATAATAGTATGTTGAGCAGATAAATATGGGATAATTTATTTACAAATGACCCAAGTGGAAAAGGATGTTTTCTTTGCACTCAAATCTATTAAGGTTATAAGACCCAAATATTTTTCAATCCCACAACCCAATTAAGCTATGATTTACTTATAACAAAATTTGAAAAGGCCCTAAGAGATTATTAAAGAGGCTAGATAAGGAAATGCTATCTCAACTCATTTTTCTTTTATTGCAAAGGTTACTCATTTGTACAAGGACTAGGAAGGGTTACTTTAGTGGACCATCATCCTATCTAGCATTCAATCTCTTCAAGGGATGTGAAAATGAGGATGCACAAGGAGAGGCATGGGAATCATTAGGCCCCACGTCCTAACCCAAACTTTGTGTGCCAATTGGGTAATTTGTGCAGTTAATGGTAATGAACCTTGCAAAGTCCTTGTAAGAAATTATATCTGTTTCACCCAAGGGAAAATTCTTGGCAAAGGCTAAATATTTAGTCTTATATTACTATACTTTGTACATAACTAAGATTAAAGGGTTTTGGTTGTTGTGTACATATCTAAGATTAAAGGGTTTTGGTTGTACAAAGCATTTGGAAATAATGAGAAGTTGTTAAGCCTTTTTTTTCTTCAAGTACTTGAGATATGGCCCATCTTTTAATGACCATTGTCTCTGGTGTATTTTTTCTTTTCTTTTGAAATGAGATAATAAAAAAAAGTTTAGTCTTGTCTCTTATATTTTATAGAAAACAATGTTGAAGCAAACCACCCCTATGACAACCAAACAAGATATTTATTACCATGTTCATAATTGAAGACCATATATAAACTTTTATAATTAGAACATGATGATTTGAAACGGATTTCAAAGTCGCTACCTTGCTCTTCATCGAGAGGAGATTATAAGAACCAAAATCACAATAGAGGGACTAAGAATGGAATAATTATAAAGCATTCACTAAGTCCAAGCCATCTAATGGTTGCAAGTTCTTTTGCGGAAGGAAGTCGTGGATGTTTACTTGAACAAGTTGTGGGGGGCTTATATCCAAGTAAAAAAGTTGGATTTTTAGGATGAAAATCCTATGGAAGCCTAAAATAGAGACTAAGAAATCTATTTTTGTTTGGTTCTTATTGTACAAAGTTTGGTTGTAGACTAAGATTAATCTTATTGTACAAAGTTTGGTTGTAGACTAAGATTAACTTACTTAGGAATTCAAATACCTAATTATCCTCACCATGGTCTGTGTGAAAGCTTTAAACACTTATTTTGGTTGCATCCTTTATCTAAGTATATGTTGAGTTGGGAAAAGTTGTTTTGTGGTCAATTCCTTCTTGTTACCATATCCAAAAAAAAGTAATAGTTTTAGAAGATAAATTACGATAAGCAAGAGAATTTCAATCAATGTAGTCACTTGTTCATGTTGAAGTCTTATTTTGGATATGCAAAAGGAAATGGGGTGTTATTTAATAATAGGGAATCCTCTATATAAATTTTCCAATATAAAACTCCTTGCTACGTGTAACTTTATCCTTGCATATCATAGTGCAAGTACAAAAGATCAAAATGGAAACAACCCATTTAAACTAGCTTTTGGAGTTTGAAGGGTGGGCTACAATGTGAGCAAGGGGCCACCTAGTGCCTCCTCCAACCATTATGTTCAATATTGGTTGTCTTGAAGAGGTGATGGTAGGTTCAAGAACCTTGCAATTTGAGTTGTGAAAGAGCAACATTAAAAAATGCACAATCGCACTCATTCTCATGCAAAATGGAAAATCCATGGCACTCTCTTGCCATATTTTAGATGTGAAATCAACTTAAACTTAGCATCAATGCATAAGTACCAATTGTCATTGAGGATGACTCTATCACCGAATGGGTACTTGGCTCAAAAAATCCAAATGACCCTCCCACTAATGTCCTGCTCATTCATTTTAATTAGTGTTCATGTTTATGTATTGACAAAAGGTCTTTGTTATGTATTGACAAAAGGCTTTTATTCCGACACTTAGTTCCTTGGGTTGTTTTGGTAGTTAAGAAAGCCTAATTTTGATCCCACGCTAGTGATGATTGAATGCATAACCTACGTTTTGAATAAAATGTGCCTCCATGTACATATTGCATATATTAATAGTTAAAGGAATCTTTGATCCAAATAATAATAATAATAATGCATAGGTTTTTGGTGTATATTGTTACGTATTAGGATTTTGTATACATAGTTAAAGAGAAAAGTTCAAACATGAATAATATTTTGTAACTATTTTGGAGGGCTCTAGGAGTAGTGATGAGGAGGGGGAGGTAAAGGATCAAGAGGAGGATTAACCAAAGGATCAATTGTATAATGATCAATTCATGTATATTGAGATTATCCAAATTAATCAACTTCGAAAATTTTAGTTCGTCATAATTGTTAATTGTTTCAAGACTTATGAGATATCACCGTGTATTCATGTGTTACTTGTGCTCTATACATTTTGTTTTTCCACATACATTCTTTTGAAAAATTGTAGTCCCTCACTCACCCACATATTAGGTTTTCCAAGTGACAACACTATTACCTTACCAACCTCCTATAAATTTCCACCCTCTTCTTTGTTTTTCCAAACTGAGGATGGTAGTAACCACGAGCTAAAATATCGAGATGTAAACCCAAAGGACACTATGAGATTCGATCTAACACATCCATGAGATTTTTTCCAATAAAACCTACCAGTGAATTTAACTTTCCACATGAATGTTTTTTATTTTATGTGCGTTTGTGTATAAAGTTTAAAAAAAATTAAAAAAAATAATGAAATTATATTTGAATCTGAACTTGGTAGTAACCACGAGCTAAAATATCGAGATGTAAACCCAAAGGACACTATGAGATTTGATCTAACACATCCATGATCTTTTTCCCAATAAAACCTACCAATGAATTTAACTTTCCACATGAATGTTTTTTATTTTATGTGTGTTTGTGTATAAAGTTTAAAAAAAATTAAAAAAAATAATGAAATTATATTTGAATCTGAACTGTGCAAAGAAACATGGTTTTTGAGCAAATCCAAACGTGGTAATCCCAAAGGTTAATCATTTAAACGTGACAATCATATAGTGCTACAGTAATTTCTTAATATGATTAGGTAAATGTTAAAAAGTAAACAGGTTAACTGATGCATTCAAAAATACCAGGAAGTTATGAAGAGTAAATCACATTCATTGATTTGGGAAGATGACTAAGAATATGCCAACATCTTCAATTGTTAGCCATCAGATTAAAAGATGATTAATTGTGCCCATTATCAATAGGTATATGCCTTTCGGCGTAAAAATATTAATATATTAAAATAAGTTTGTATATAAAGTTTAAAAAAATAATAAAATAATAATAAAATTATATTTCAACATAAGTAAATAAAATGTAAATATATTAAAGTAAATAGAATAAAAAATGAACAAACTAATAATCTAAATGGATAATATAATCTCTATTATTACTTTTAAAAAAATTATAAACATTTAATTCCATCATTAATTATATTTATTACAAATTACTTATCTAATAATAGCAATAAATATCTATTCAAATTATAAATAATTTATTTACTTATATATTATATATGAATGAAATGAAAGAACTATTTCCATTCTTTGTCATTTTCAAATTTTTAATGGAATTAAGTCTAAAATAACATATCAAATTAAGGACTTCAAATATATATATATATTTTTTTTTTAAATTGATCACAAAGTACTCCCGTTGTCAATTTTGACAAAGATGTTATTAAGAACATAAATAAAGGCATAATTATGTTTATTTATACGGGAGAACTTGTGACCAAAATGGATGTAAAGGTGTTATTTATCATGCTAAATTGGACACAACATTGGTCATTTCTTTCGTCATATATTAGGATGTTAATATACTTGTAATGGAGCAATTGTAGATGTTAATACAATCATTAATATGTATTTTTTTTTTGGGTAACTATGTTGACAAATAAATTTGATTACTATCTAATACAAGTTATTCTCCAAATTAGAACAAATTCACAATTTTATGAAAAACTAAAAACAAAAATTCAAAAAATGATTGTTGTGGTAATAATTTTGGTGGAAACTCCTTTAAAATGTTGTAATGGTGTTAAAGCAAATATGAGATTATAATCGTCAATTAGTCAATTAGATGTTATACATAGGTATTAATAAAATCATTGTAACTTTAGGTTATTTTATGTTTTTATACTTTATTTCATTTTAGAGTGTTTCTCGATCTATCTCATATTCTTAAATTGGATTGACTCGACTAGCTTGTAACTCTTTATAAAAAAAAAATCTCATTCTCATTATCAATGCAATCTTAGTTTTATTTATTTATTTGTGCTATCGTTATATGGTATTAGAGTCTAATATTATAGAAGTCATATCAAGAGCCTCGATCCTTTGAAAGAAAAAAATTCCACTCTTGCAACTTCAACACTGTAGGTGCCACGTACTTTGTGTGAACATAAAGACCTATATACCGTTGTCGAAATAGACATGACGAGGGATTGCCAATGTGACACATCAGAGAACTAAAAGGGTTTTGAATCATTAAAAACCAAGATGAATTGATTTCTAGATTTAAAATTTAAATTTATCATAAATATGTGTGTTTTTCAGCGATACCTGGCTATTATTGTTGTTTAGAGCCATTATCCAAGTGTTATTACTCTGGGATTACAAATTGAGGGAGATAAGAACATGTATTTTCAACATTTTGCCATGTTTCAATGTTTATTCATGCATTTGTGACTTCTACCAATAGCATCTTTACCCAACAACAAGCTAGAATGCAACCAAAGGTTCTCTGGCAAGAACTACAATACGTGAAAGCAACATATGTTGGACATATTTGAGTACAGGTAAATGGATGCTATCATCCTAAGTAACAATACCTTACCATAAGTTATGCATAGAGACCAAGACAAGTTTGATGGGTGAGACAAAGAATCAATAATGTTACTTCAGTTTTCTGTGACAAATGAAATGCTTAATGAGGTCCAAATAGGGAAGACTTCAACAAAGATTGATATCAACTGAAAGATTAACATGAGACTTTAGACAAGGGAAAAACATTCTTCATGAAGAATATGGTGTTTTCAATCATGATGAATAGGTGTGCAATGTGCATCAATAGAAGAGTACTCACTCAAGATCAAGGATATCAAAGAACAGTTGAAGGCTATTGGAAAAAACACGAAAGAGGAGGACATGATGGTAATCACACTGAAACAATTTTCCACATTCTTATGAGCACTTTATTAAAACCACGAACATCATCACTACGAATGTTGACCTAAAGTTTGATGAGCTATGCAACACGTTCTTACAGCAATACAAATGGAAAAAACAATTTAGTAGCGGTCGTCACACAACGCATTCAGAATAGAACTTTGCATCTAATGTCAAAGGCGAAGACAAATGGCCAAAGAAGAAAGGCCAAGGTAGTAGTGAATATGTAACCAAAATTTAGAAGAACATCACATGTGACTAATATGGCAAGGTGGTCCATATGAAGAAACACTACAAAAAGAGGTTCGTTGGTCAAAAAACCAACCAGGGAGGGTCTCAACAGAAGGCTCATGTTGCAAAGAATACAAAGAAGAAGGAATCAACCTTATGTGCATTAATGGACAAGCGGCCAGTAGATTATCTCAAGTCATTCACTTGGTACATCGATTCAAGTGCATCACGACACTTCACCAACAGGCATAATTGATTCATGAAGTATATTGTTTGTTCCTCCAAGGATTTAGTGATCTTCAATAATGGGGAAGAGTACATGGTATTTGGAAAAGAGAATGTGCAAATTTTCTTTGGAGGGAAAATGTTGATTTTCCTTAATGTGTACTATGTGCTAGGCATGGAGCTTAATCTATTGTCAGTTAATCAGATTATAAAACATTGTCCCCGTCTAAATTTCATCTTTAGAAATCACAAAGGCTACATAGTTAACAAAGACCAAGAAAACTATTTCTCTTGGTGTGGAGGATCATGGATTGTTCAAATTGGTGGAGATTGGAAATGTTAGAGAGCATGCATTGGTAGCAAAGAGTGCATCAGACATTAGTAAATTGTAGCATTAGTAGTGTGGGCATCTTAACTTGAACTAACTCTCTCAGTTAGCTCGAGAGAATTTGGTAGATGGACTTCTTGACATCCAATAGTAGATTCATGGTGTATGCAGAGCTTACCGGGTAGGGAAGCAACATCGAGCACCGTTTTATGAAGTACAAACTTGGAGAGCATAGAGAACCCTTCAACTAGATCATATAGACGATTTTGGACAAATGAACATGACATCAATCAATAGTTCCAGGTATTTCCTTATGTTTGTTGATAACTACAGTAGATAAATATGTATATACTATATGAAATTGAAATTTGAAGTGTTGAATGAATTTCAAAAGATTAAAGCATTAGTAGAAAAAGAGTCAAATTTTCATATTACCACTCTTATCTCTCAAAATGGTGGTGAATTTTGTTCAAAAAAATTCAAAAACTTTTGTACTAAACATGGAATCAAAAGAAAGTTCAATACACCCTACACTCCATAGCATAATTGAGAGGTTGAGAGGTGAAACCCTTCTATCACATATATGGCACAATGTATGATGGAGAATAGGTGTGTTCCCAACAAAGTTTGGGCTAAGATAGCACTCACAGTAATATACCTATTCAATAGATCTCCAATAATGGTGGTGAAGTAGAAGACCCAAACAAAAACATGGTCTGGGAGGAATCCCAGAGCCAATCATTTTAAGGTCTTTGGTTGTACTACATTTTCCTAGATTCCATATGATAAGAGAACCAAATTATAACCTAAGTGAGAGACATTGATAGATATGTTTCTATAGGTTTATATGTACTAAGGTCATCTCTATTAACCTAAGAGAACCAAATTATAACTAAGAGGACCAAATTATAACCTAACCCCATAAGTATATAGATAGGTTTCTATGTACTGAGGTCATCTGTATTAAATAAGGCCCATGAAGTAGATATAGTGTGAAAGAAATAACTATAAGAATAATTACTAGAAGTTTCCACCTACGAGAAAGTTCATTCACTGGAAAGTTCCTAAGAGCTTAGATAGAGACTATATAATGAAGTAGAAGCAAGGTAATGGGATGTCTCATGAAGCATATTGTAATTTGATATCTTCTTATCTAGAGGTTGCCCCCTCAAAGAGGAAAGTGAACATTGATTTCATCAATAAATATATTGTTATTTGCAGTATTTTGGTTCTTCTACAATTTTCTATTGATGTTATAATCTATCATTTCTACTATAAATCTTGTTGTGTTATCTTATTTCTACTCTAAATATTCTATTTCACTAATAAATAATAACACAAATGGTATCAGATAACTTTCCTGAGCCCATATTTTTAGAGAATTTTTTTAGGCTAAAGACATATTTCGGTGTCTATAAATAACACAGTGATCTATCATTTAGCAGGTAAATCTATGGTTGAATAAGAATACACACAGAAAACACAAGTGGTTTCACCTACTTGTACAGTCTTGTGGCCCCTATTAGTACCGCTTTGAGAAGCATTGCATCAAACAACATTGTACATGGAATTTCACTTCCAAGTGCCCTCGGGTATATCAAAAGTTCCCTAGGTTACCTAAAAATAGCTTTAGATAAGTTGATCGACCATATTGCAGTTATAATGCACCAAGAACAACATTCATGAAGATTACTCTCTAGTACATGGGTAATCAAGCAGTACAACTAAAAGTAAGGTTGAACCTCCTTAGTTGGTGCCAAAATATTTTGGACTGAGTACCATTGTTGGACCTTTCATGTATATCAGAGAGCTATAGCACCTGCCACTCCCAAGTCCCTTTCCCTCGAGACCCTAGAAAATCCATCCTATGTTGCTAGTCCATGAAATTCCTCCATAATTGTAGTATTGATAATTTGGGAATTATGTCCACACAATAATATTCAAATGAGAATACAACTCCACCAAGAGTAGCCAAAAAATAAATATTGGTCATATTTGCACCTTTATTTGAGACCCGTCTCAATGGAATCCTTACATCATGTTGATTGTCACGGTACCACTCTCTAGTAAGTCTTTTTGGTAGACCTATCCACAACACTACTAGGAATCTATCTCAACAAACCCAAGACACAGTGTTGATTGCATTGGTACCACTCTCTAGTAACCTTATTTTTGTGGACCCACATCTCTATGGATACCACTCAAGGAATAGATTTCTCCACCAAAGTCTCATCTATAGGAACTATATGTAATAAATTGCAACACAAGATAGATCGCAATGACTCTTATGCTCAGAAAAAAAACTTGATTACATTTGTGACAAGCTATCCAACTAGGTGTCCAAACGCATGGTGATGTGGAATTAGATCCTCTCTTTACAATCCTTGGGTTATCAATGATCGAACCAGAATACCCAGAAGGAAGGCACTGAATCATCCATTCCTAGTGGAAATCACTCCACCCCACTTGTTTGTGATAAAAGACTCATATGGCATTGAATTCTTAAACTCGATCTCAACAAATTTTATGGGTCCGACACCACGAGCCAAGTCACTCAAATGGAACATTACTTTTCCCTACATGGTATCACAAATGACTTGATGAAATAATGGGTGTCTTATATTGGGATCTTGAACATTGGAAATGGTGAGAATGGTTTAAGAAATCCCACGAGAGTTATATTGCTTGGACACAATTTATCTCAAACCTCTATGCACACTTTGAATAAAACACTCATTATTTGGGACAATTAACCAATCTTAAAAAATCTGGCATAGTCGAAGATTTCTTCTCCACTTTTGATTAGCAAGCCATCCACACTAATGACATGTCTGATATTTTTTTCATTGAATGATTTATCCATGGTTTGAAAGAAGAGATACATGCACAACTCTTAATGGATGATCCTACTACTTGGTTGGAAGCCTCTCAAAGATCCCAAGAATCCCAAAAGGTGGTGAAGAATCTAATAAAAAATACCCCATTTATTCCTCGTCTCCATCCCAATATTGCACCCCCTCCTCCCAAATCCCTCTCAGTTCTCTCCACCTCTTAAGATCCACAAGTTCACCCGACCCAAAATTATTATGAGAATTATTTCCTAATACATAAATGTAAGGAGAAAAAACTATGTATTGCCATTTCAGAGGACATTTTTTATAATGAAATCGAAGTTGTACCCCCGAAGGCCCTTCATCCATCCATTGAATACATTCCCTCATATAATCCATAGGATGTTGAACCATATATATCCCTACATGCCTTGACTACTATTTTTTCTCCCCAAACCCTCAAATTCATTAGCTATATCAAACAGCGCTTAGTCATTCTCTTAATTGACATCGGTAGCACCCATAAATTAATTCATTGACATGTATCCCAAGAAAACCATTGCTACATCCATGCTATGAACAAATTCCAAATCATGATTGTTAATGGAGGTTCTGTAAAATGTGGTGGTGTTAGTGAAAATGTGAGGCTTCAATTGGGTGATTATTCCCTGAAAACCGACATGTTTTCTATTTAAATGGGTGGTTATGATGTTTTCTTGGGATTTGAATGGTTACGAACATTAGGTCCCATTACCATGGATTTCTGGGAATTATATATGAGTTTCCAGCGAGATGGGCACAACTATAATTTTAAATGAATTACAAGCGACTCTCCCAAGATCATCAGCATCCATCCTATGGAAAAGCTTCTTAAAAACAAGTATTCAAGGATTATGGATAAATTCCATGCCATTCAAACCTTTGACACACATTATCATCCCATTCGTCCTAACATGGAATTAGTCTTAGCCAAACACTAATCTATCCTTGAATTTCCACAAGGACTACCACCTTCCTGACATGAGCATGATCATTTTATGCCACTCATACCAAGTAGTCTCACACCCAATGTAAATCTGTATCTCCATCCATTTTCCCAAAAATATGAAATAGAAAATATAGTTCAAGAGTTGCTACTTGTTGGTGTCATATTCCCTAGTACCAATCCTTATTCTTCATTAATTTTTGTAGTCCTCAAGAAAAGAGGCACTTGGTGCATGTGTCCTAAATTCTAATCCCTAAACAATCTCCTAGTTGAGGATAAATTTTCTATTCCAGTCATTGATGACCTTTTGGATGAACTCAAAGGTGCTCAATTATTCACTAAACTTTATCTTCGCTCAAGCCATCACCAAATTCGCATGAAAGAAGTGGATATTCCTAAACCTAGTTTCATACTAATGAAGGCCATTACGAGGTCTTGGTGATTCCCTTGGCGTTTGCAATACACCTTTCACCTTTCAGAGTGTCATGAAAAAAATATTTGAACCTTCTCTGCATCATTTTGTCCTTGTCTTTTTTTACAATATCTTAATCTATAGTAAAACTTGGCAATCCCATGTCACACATGTGAATCGGGTCTTACAACTACTTATTGATCATAAACACTTTCTCAAGCAATCCAAATGCGCCTTTGGAGTCTCTGAAGTGGAATATTTGGGCCATATCATCAATCATGATAATGTGCATGTGGATCCAAAGAAAATTGAAGTGATGAAGGATTCACCTCACCCAAAAACTCTTAAAATTTTAAGAGGTTTTCTTGGTGTCACTAGTTATTACAAAAAGTTCATAAGGAATTGTGGTAAGATTACAACTCCCCTCACAACCTTGCTCAAAAATAAATTATTTTAGTTGGAATGATGTCTAAGAATGAGCCTTACAAGAATTGAAAAATGTTATGAGTACAACCCAAATACTCTCTCTACCCCACTTCACTAAAACCTTTGTCATGGAATATGATGCCTCGAGAAAGGCATCGAAGCAGTACTTATGCAATAGGGACGAATGTTGGCATTTACTAGCAAACAATTAATTGAAAGGCACTTGGGAAAATCAATTTATGAAAAGGACATGATTAGTGTATTGCATGTTTTGGATATTTGGCAACCATACCTACTCGAGCAACATTTCTAGATTAAAACCAATCATCGGAGCTTGAAATAATTCCTAGAGCAAAGGATTTCCTCTGCTGAGAAATAAAAATGGGTCACCAAAATGTTGGTATATGACTATGAGGTAATTCTCATTTTTATAAATATATCAAGAAATTACCCTGTTGAAATCAATGCATCATAAAAACAAATTTAATAACCCATTTTGAAATCAATGTAGTGTAAAGACAAACTTATCTATTGACTTGATTCCTAGAGTAGCCTCACTATCCAAGACTCCCTATAGAATGAGCACATCAAAGATGAAAGAGTTACAAATGAAACTAGGATAAATCTTGAAGAAGGGGTACATACACCTAAGTGTGTCACCTTGGGGTGCTTCAATGCTCTTTGTGAAGAAAAAGGATGGAAATCTGAGGTTGGGCATTTACTTCAGATCGTTGAACAAGGTCACTATAAAGAACAAGTATCCTCTACCAAGGATTGATGATATTTTTTATTAGTTGAAAGGAGCAAGGATATTCTACAAAATTATCCTAAGGCCAGGTTACCATCAAGTGAGAATTAAAGAAGTATAAATCAACAAGCCAACTTTATGGATAAGGTATGGTCATTATAAGTTTGTAGTGGTGCCATTAGGGTTGACAAATGCACCAAATACTTTTATGTGTCTAATGAATGAAGTGTTTAGAGATTACTTGGAGAAATTTGTTGTTTTCTTCTTGGATGATATTCTTATATACTCCAAGGAATAGGAGGAGCATGAACATTATTTAAGGTGGACCTACTACAAGTGTTGAGAGAGCACCATTTGTATGCCAATTTAAGCAAGTTCACTTTCTATCAAATGAAAAACCATTATTTGAGCCACGTTATATCAAAAGAGGGAATAGTAATGGATATAGAAAAGAATGAGGAAATCAAGGGATGGCCAACACTAAAGAATATTTCAATGGTGATATCATCCATGGGGCTTGCAGGTTACTACAAGAGGTTCATTGAAGGTTTCTCTAAGATTTTAAATCCAATCACTTCGTTGCAAAAGAAGGGTAGAAGTTTGAAAGGACTTCAAATTGTGAGGAGAGATTTCATCTTTTGAAGGAATTACTTACAAGTGCAGCAATTTTAAAAATTGGTGATCTAGAGGAGGACTTTGTGGTGTGCATTGATGCATGCAAGGAAGGGTTAGGTGGAGTCCTTACTCAGGATGAGCATATCATATGTTATCCATCAAGGAAGTTGAAAGAACATGAGGGGAACTACACTACACATGATCTAAAATTGTTATTCATAGTTCATGCCTTGAATATGTGGAGGCATTATCTCATGGGAAGAAAGTTTGAGCTAAAGACATACCATAATGGTATAAAATACTTATTTGAGTAACCAACATTAAGACAAATTAGATGGTTGGAATTTCTCAGTGAGTACGATTTTGACATCAAACACATCAATGGTAAAGAGAATAAAGTGGTTGATGCACTCAGCAGAAGGGTGCATCATAAGAATGATACAACCATTATCATGTACATGTATTATCTTAAAGACAAAATATTGGAAGTTGTAGCATCAGACCAACATTATCTACAAGTTAAAGAGGGAATATAGAAAGGTAATGTACAACTGAAATATAAAGATTACAACTTGGAAGAGGATGGAATCTTCTTGTACGAGAACAAAGTTTGTGTTCCTAATTCACAAGAATTGAGAAATTTAGTGTTGAATGAGATGCATAATGTATCTTATGCTAGACATCCAAGGTACCAGAAAAAAAATTGCAACATGAAGAATCCAATATTTTTAGCTTGGTATGAAGAAAGATGTGGCTAATTACATATCTATATGCATGGAATGTCAGAAGATAAAGGCTAAACACAGACATCCAGTAGAATTTCTACTGCCAGTTCCCATCCCTGAATGGAAATAGGAGATTGTTACAATAGATTTCATCACTAAGTTTCCCAAGGTAGTAAGGCAACGTGATTCCATTGTGGTAGTGGTGGAAAATATTACAAAGGTTGCACAATTTTAATTAGTGAAGTTGACTCATAAGATAGGAAATATCGCATAAATATGTATGAAATAAATTGTCAGGCTACATGGTGTGCCTAAGGTAATAGTGTCGAACAAATATCCCAAGTTCACCTCTATGTTTTGGAAATGGTTTTTTAAAAGATTTGAGACAAATCTAAACTTTAACACAACATATCATCCAAAGCCAAATGGGAAGATAGAGAGAATTAGCCAAATAATTGAAGATATGATGATAATGTATGTAATGGACAAGCCTTATAGGTGGTAATACTACCCTCATTTGGTTGAATTTTCTTATAATAATTGGTATCAAGATTCATTAAAGATGTTCCCATTTGAATCCTTGTATGGGAAGAAATGAAAACACCAGTGAGTTGGGATAACCTTGAAGATAGATCCATTATTGGACCAGAGTTTCTTAGGGAAATAGAATATCAGATGATAAATATCAAGCATAATTCAACAGGTGCATAGTACAGGAAAAATCATAATGCAAAAAAAGATAGAACACACAGGGAATTTAGAGTGGGGGAGCATGTATTCCTGAAAGTGAAGGCTAAAAGGAGCTCACCGAAATTCGGGAGTTATCCAAAGTTGGCAGCAATATATTGTCGGTTGTTTGAAATCCTAAATAGGATAGGCATCATTGCATACATGATTGCATTACCTGCATCCTTGTGAATTCATAATGTGTGTTGTAACATGATCCAAATTTTCATAAAATCTGGAATTTCTCATGACTTATAACTAGGGTTTGTCAAAGTTTTAAGTTTTACACAAATAATATATATATATATATATAGAGAGAGAGAGAGAGAGAGAGAGAGAGAGAGAGAGAGAGATAATCAAACTAAAAAGAAATTAGTTTAGTTTGAAATAAATTTAATAAAATCTCATTTTTAGGATTTTGTTGCTTAGATTAGTTTTATGTTTCCTTAAGTTCTTTTTAATAAATTGAAGGTTTAATATAAACCTTTGTAAATAGAGTTAGTTTCATTTAAATATTATAATTATATTATAAATATATTTTTATTTTGTTATTATATATTTTATTATTAATAAAATAGCATGTTGCTTGCAGGTTTAATCGCGTGTTGCTACCCATATCGACGGTTCATTTATTTTCGTTGCTCCTGGAGATCTCATTTAAAGGTTCAACTTCCCGCTATCAGGCATGTTGGACCACCGACATGTCAGACCATCAGCCTCCTAGATGGTAAATTTTTTACAAGACTACGCTCTTGACCCGATCCAGTGTGTTGGATTACTGAGAGGGGGGGTGAATCAGTAATAGAGCAATTTAATCCTTTTTTACCATAATATGCAAGTGTTATATTTCTTTATGATCAATGTAGAAATATCATCCAATAGTTGCAGAGCAAATAAACAATGAACAAATGAGAAATCAACACATACATAGTACATCAAGGTTTTTACATGGAAACCCAAAGTGGGAGGAAACCATGAAATGATTTTTCTTATATGTCTTTAAGAACTACATTCATTGTAAGCACCAACCTCCTTTATTTTTCAGTTGCAACTGGAAGGAGGCTCCAACCCCCTAATTTCTTAGGCTACAACCTGAGAGAAACTCCAACTCCCCAATTCTCTGGCTAAAACCAAAAGGAGGCTACAACCCCCTATGTTCTTTGGATACAACTGGAAGGTGGCTACAACCACATGTCCTTGCCCCATCCAACCACCCTGACGTAGAAGTAGAAAGATGGAACCATTTCCACACTATCACTGTGATATATACCACTAACCTGCAGCCAACCTGTACTACTACCCTGCAATCAATCTGTACCTGAACTGAGGATTTATCAAACAAATACAATCAAATGCGAGACATGTAGTTCTACAACATGCATATGTACGTGCCCTATCTATAAAGCAACCTGTGTATGTATGTGATCTATCTTTTATGCAACATGTGTATGCCTTCTAAAAACTAGGGTTTTCTTTCTTCTGAAAAATTCTAACCCTGTGCAACCTCTTTCACATAAATATGCAACATGTCGCTATATCCATACTGTAATTGTACCCTGTGCATGCATCCTCATTCATAACCTTTACCCAAATAATCTATATCTCTTTCTAGTCATGTGTCAAATGAGTGTGTGTTATCATGAACCAATATAATAACCCTCACATGAACTAGACATAAAACCCTTTCTGATGTTCAACCTTTCAATACTTTAGTTACTTCATGTATCACAGGAACCCATAACCATATGCCAAGAAATACAAGATGTGCCTTAACTCTAATAATGATAAATGTTTCTTATACCGACATTATATTTCTGTAAATCAGATTTATACAGAAAATCCCATGCATCCACTAAAATCTCTAGGGAGAATCCTCAAATCTCCATAACCATTTCTCATGCATACATCAAAATCCAACTACTCATAGAAATGAGACATACCTTTTGAACAAGTGGATAGATCTGATGTATCTGATCACTGCAGACCTTCCTGGGAGCTTGTTTTCAGAATCTAAAAACCTCAGCTTCTTCATCTCCTCATATTTCCATGGCTTTTCTCTCACGTACGCGTCATGTTATACTGACATTCGATTTGCGTATGCGCTCTTTTATAATGGTATCCCACGTATGTACGCACGATGTTGCATTGTTAGCCCGCGTACACCTCAGAACTTAGGGTTTTTTAGTATTCTCTGTAATTCTGGAACTTTCATCGTCAACCCTTCATGATACCTCAAACTTTCGCAACTTCAGATATATCAATGAGTACCTGCAATAAGCCTTACACAATAATAGATATTCAATGTGCTCAATTGTTTTTAAATGAGAGACTCTTGCCTTTTATTTATACTTTCATGTAGCTTCCTCAAGGGGTTACCTTCTAACCATCTTAACCAATTTTACTTATTTTAGGGCTAACCCACTTCTAACCACTTGTCCACTTAACTTGACCACTTTCCACAAATAGGATGTTCTCCACTAACTTTATTATTTAAATAATTTCTTTTGCAACCACTTTGACTTATCCATAAATAGTAAATTATCCACTAACTTTATTATTTAAATAATTTATTCTTTGCACCCACTTTGATTACTATGACCTTTTAGGGGCTTCTAAATAACTCATGAGGGTTTTCCAACTTCACATGGCCATAAATCTCTATCCGTGAGGAGTTATGTGGCATTCCACATACCACCGGAAATAACATGACATGTACTATCCATCTAGAATAGTATTACCTTCAAATATATCAAAAATCATGCCATTATCCATCAAACAAACTTGGGTCCACTACCCATACCTTTGTGCTATCTGAATTTTCTATTGGACTCTCTTCAAGGGTTGACATCAATGACAACCAACCCAATTAATCAACAATATCCCCCTTTGGCATTGATGGAAACACTCTGATGCAATACTGGAGTCATATTACTCATTCTCCCCTTGTGACCATCGCTCCCCTTGGAACCATGCCTCTATGTTCTGCATTTGAAATATCTCTCCCACTTTGTCATCAATGGCAAAGGTATCTGTCCATCTGGAGTTGCTCCCCCTAATTGAACTATCCTTGGGGATACTCCCCCTAACTGAACTCTTCCAGAAACTGATCTCTGAACCTGAACTATCCTCTTTATGGTGCTTCCTCGTGTAAATCTAAGACATATAAGATAAACATTCAAAAGAATTCATTTTGGATTAGAAATTACTCTGAGTCTCTGGCGAAGATACTAAAAGGCTTCCCTTGGAAGTGGTTTTGTAAAGATGTCTTCCACTTGTTCTTTTGTGCCCACATATTCAACTATGATTTTCTTCTCTGCAACTTGTTCCTGTAGAAAGTTATACTTGATTGGAATGTGCTTCGTCTTGGAGTCCATCATCAGGTTCTTTTATATATTGATGGAGCTTGTATTATCAAAATAGATTGGAATGGGCTCATCATACTTAACCTGTATATCTGTCAAAGTTTGTTTCATCCATAGAACCTATGTACAACATCTTGTTTCTCCAATATACATTGCTTCAGTTGTATATAAAGATATTGATCATTGTTTCTTGCTTAGCCAATATATTAAACACTCATCCAAGTAGAATGTTGCTCCACTAGTGCTTTGTCGGTCATCAATGCAACCTTCCCAATCTGCATCTGTGTAGGAAATAATTGATAGATCCTTTCCTTTTGGATACCATAATCCATACTCTTTTGTTCCTTTGAGATATCTGGAAATCCTCTTCACTACTAAGACATGTGATTCCTTTGGTGTTGCTTGAAATTTTTCCACCTGTCCAACTGCCTACATTACATCTGATCTAGATGTTGTCACATATAGTAAGCTACCAATCATTAACATGTAGTTCCTCTGGTTTGTAGACTTTGAATCATCATCTTTGCTCAACTTGCAACTGGTTTGCATAGGAGTGGTAACTGGTTCTCAATCTTCCATTCTGAACCTCTTTAGAATTTCTCTGATATACTTAGTTTGAGAAATAAAAATTCCTTGGTTGCTTTGACATATCTGAAGACCTAGAAAGAAGGATAGTTCTCTGAGTAATGACATTTCAAATTCATTATGCATATCCTTTGCAAATTTCTGGCTTAACATGTCATCATTGCTTCCAAAAATAATATCATCAACATAAAATTCAATTAATAAAATATTATCTTGAGTTACCTTGATGTAGAGGTTGTTGTCTGCAATTCATTTTTTGAACCCTGCCTATTGTAGATATTTATCCAGTCTAGAGTACCATGCTCTAGGAGCCTGTTTTAGACCATACAAGGCCTTCTTCAATTTACACACATAATCTACATTCTCTGACAACTAAAATACTTTTGGTTGTTCAATGTATACTTCTTCTTCAAGTTCCCCATTCAGAAAACCTAATTTCACATCCATCTAATACACTTTAATATTCTTGGAGCATGCATAAGCTAAGAGCAATCAGATTGCTTCCATTCTGGCAACTGCGAAAAATGTCTCTTCAAATTCGATTCCTTCAACCTGTGTGTATCATTTACATACCATTCTAGCTTTGTTACTTGTAACTTGTTCATATTCATTCAATTTATTTATGAAAACCCACTCTGTGTCAATCACATTATTATTCCTTGGTCTTGGAACCAATTCCCAAGTGTTATTCTTCTCTATTTGATCCAATTCTTCATCCATGGCCTTATTCCATAATTCATACTTGTTGGACTCTTCAAAACTGTTTGTTTCAATCGTAGATAAGAGTTCTAGGTGCATTTATTCTGGTGAACATATTCTTCTTCTAGTTTCAACTCTTGCATCTTTGTTTCCAATAATATGATCTAAAGGATGATTCTTATGTACTCATTTGCTAGGTGTATTTGGAGGAACTTGTTGAACTTGCTCTTATACTTTTGTATGATCTTCTTCATCTTCCCCTTCTACTTCTTCTTCATCTTTTTCTTCTTCTTCGTAAATTTGTTCCACTGATTCATTTTCTTCTTCCTTTAATTCTCGTCCACCTATTTCATCAATTGTTACATTGATGCTTTCCAAAAAAAAAATCAACCTCATATTGTAACAATTGTATGCTTTCCTTGTACTTGAGTAACCAACAAGTACTCCTTTGTCCACACGAGATTCAAACTTTCTCATTCTTCCATCTTCTCTTTTGATGTAGCATTTGCTTCCAAATACTCTAAAGTGCTTCACATTTGTTGGTTTTCCTTTCCATATCTCGTAGGGAGTTTTGTCATTTTTGTTTCTGAGCATTACTTTGTTTTAAATGTGAACTATTGTCTGCACTGCATGTGTCCAAAAAATATCTGTCAATTTGGAATCCATTAACATTGTTCGAGCCATTTCCTGTACTTTCGTGTTCTTTCTTTCAACAACTCCATTATGTTGAGGTGTCCTAGCAACAGAGAATTGCCTTTTTATTCCATGCTTGTTGCAAAAGTCCATAAATTCCTTTGAAGTGAACTCTCCTCTATTATCATATCTCAAACATTTGATTTTTGAATCCATTTCATTTTCAACCATTTCCTTGTAGACCTTGAAGTTTTCAAAAGCTTCTTACTGATTCCTGATAAATCAAACTACAGTCATTCTTGTATAATCATCAACTAATAACATAAAATATTTATCACCTTTTAAACCCTTTGTTGTAGTTGGTCCAACTAGATCAATATGCACAATTTCCAGTGGTCTTTCCATTGAATATTCCTTTGATTTGAACCTGGTATTTGTTTTATTTCCTTGTTGACAATGCTTGCATAAAGTGTTGGTTGGTTTCGTGATCTTAGGAATTTCTCTAACTGATTCCTTTTTTCTGAATTTGACAAGGTTATAAAATTTTATGTGACCCATTATTATGTGACATAGCCAGCCTTCATCTTCCTTTCCTAGACAACACTTTTCATTTCCAATTTCACTTAATACATATATGTTTCTTGAATTTCTTGCAGTTGTTGCAATCAATTTCCCTGAACCTTCTTTTCTTATATCACACTTCTGTGAGTCAAAGGTAATTTTATGACCTTGGTCACACATTTGACTTACACTTAGAAGATTATGTTTCATATCTTATACTAGTAGAACATTTTCTTCCTTGGTATTCTTGTTTCCTATTTTGACTATGCCTTTTCCAATGATTTTAGTTGAATAATCATTTCTAAAAGAGATTGATCTATCTCTTTCCTTTCTTAAAGTAAGAAACATGTCTTTATCACTTGTCATGTGTTTTGAATAGCCACTGTCAACATACCAACCACGTTTCTTTTTCTTAGCTTGTAAAGAGAGTGTGCATTCTTCATTGCTATATTGATTATGCTTTCTTATCCATGTTCTCTTCTGAGGTTCCTATATGTTATTTTTGTTGTATTGTTGTGGTTCTCTAGGAAGGACTGTCATTCTACAATCCTTGGCCATGTGTCCAAAGTTGTTGCACTTGTATCATTCCACTTCAGTGCTCAATGATTTAAACTTGTTGTAGCTTCTTCTCTATGTTTCACTAGGCCTTCTTGGATGACCATTTTGTGTATGCCTTTCAAATTTGTTTATGTTCCTACTATTAGCTCTGCAATTTACAGCTTTATGTCCAAAATTATTGCATGCATAACATAAACCAAAAAAAATAGTTTGATACTTGGGAGTTGAAGTTCTTCTGAAAGGAGTTACTCTTATGAATCCTTCTTCTTCCTAAGGCCTATTTGTTTATGTCAGTTGTTGATTTTGAAATCTGAATCTTCTCGGTGGAGGAGTGTCCCTATAATCTTCCTTGTAGGTCTTCCTATCCCCTTTGATTGTTTCTACATATCTTTTTGGATATGTTTCTTGTTTTGTTGTTTTGGAGCTTGATCCCTTTTATGTCTGATTGTATCCAAGTCTGGACTTGTCATGTTGAGGCTTTTGACTGCTGATAATGTCATCCAAAACTTTTGAATTGTTCTGCATATTTTTCTTTTGAAGATCCTTTCTCAATGTGACAATCTCTGCTTCTAAATTTCCAATGATCATGTCTCTTTCTTCTAACTGTTCTTTGAGTGCTTCTTCAATCATTTTATCTTGTTCTATTTGAACCTTCAATTTCTTGATCATTTGTTCTAGTTCCCGAGTGTCTTGTTTCTTGTCTAGTTCTTCTTGTAGCTTCTTGTTTTTCTTCTTTTCTCTTCTTATAACTTCTATGGCACTCAAAAATTCTTCTCAGTAGTCAAATTATGTCTCTTCATATTCTTCTTCAGTGTCTTATTTATCAGAGTCTTCTATTGCCATGAATAGAACTATTTCTATCTCACTGTCACTGTCTTCATATTCATCTGATGAGGAGATGTCTTGTTTGGTGCATAAGCTTTTCTTGAAAGATTTATTTTTGGTTCTTTTGACTTTATATGTTTGTTTTTTATTTGAGTAATCTTCATAATTCATCTTATTTTTCTTATGAGGACATTTTTTATCAAAATTTCCAATACCATCACAATTAAAACAAATCAATGGAAGCTTACCTTTATATCTATCATTGGTTCCCTTGTTCAATCTTCTGACAAAGTTGGCCACTTCTTCATCATCTTTCGAGAAGTCATTGTTGTTGCTATGTTCTTTTTCATTTTGCTTTCCCTTTTTCTTTGACCTTTTGGATGCCTTAAAAGATGCTTCTTTTATATATGGATTTTCTCGTTTAGTTCTCATTTCATATGATGTGAAGATTCTATGTAATTCGTCCATGCTTATTGATTCTAGATCTGCTCTTTCTTCTAGTCTTGATATCTTAGGATCAAATCTCATAGGAAGAGATCTTAGTACCTTTTGAACAATTACAAATTCTTTAATTTCTTCTCTCAATCCTATGATTGCATTTACTATTTCATCGACTCGTAAGAAGTAAGATGCAATATTCTCATCTTCCTTCATCTTTAGTTGTTCGAACTGACCTCTATAAGTTTGAAGCTTTGATGCTTTGACTTTTGAATCTACTTCATAAATATTTTGAAGTTTGTCCCAAATATCTTTAGCGTATTTACAATGTATAACTTTGGTGTATACCGATTCACCAAGACCATTCAAAAGTGCATTTGTGGCTTTGGAATTATTTTGACCGAGTTTTATTGCTCTTTCACTTGTTGGTGGAATTGTTGGTTCTTTGTATCCATCTACTATCTATTGCCAAATTTCAAATCTTTGTGCATGTATATATGGTTTCATCCTTCTGCTCCATAATGCATTCTTTTGTCCATCAAACTGTGGTATTCCATTTTTATACATGTTGTTTCTTTCCATGATCTACCTTTCAGTGGTTAAACCAATTCCTGAAGGAACCTGCTCTGATACAAATTGTTGGATTATTGATATGGGGGGTGAATCATTAATCGAGAAATTTAATCTTTTTTTACCATAATATGCAAGTGTTATATTTCTTTATGATAAATGTATCATTATCATCCAATAGTTGTGTAGTAAATAAACAATGAACAATCAACACAGACACAGTACACCAAGGTTTTTACGTGGAAACCCAAAGCGAGAGAAAACCAGAGAATGATTTTTCTTATATGTATTTAAGAATTACATTCATTGGAAGCACCAACTTCATTTGTTTTCTAGCTGCAACTGGAAGAAGGCTCCAACCCCCTAGATTCTCAAGATACAACCTGAGGGAAGCTCCAACTCCCCAATTCTCTGGCTACAACCAGAAGGAGGCTACAACCCCCTATGTTCTTTATCTGCAATCGAAAGGTGGCTACAACCACCTGTCCAACCGCCCTGACGTAGAAGTAGAATGATGGAACCACTATCACACTGTCACTCTGAGATATACCACTGTAACAACCCGTACCATTGACCTGCATCCAACTTGTACTACTGCCCTGCAATCAATATGTACCTGAACTGAGGATGTATCAAACAAATACAATCATATACGCGACCTATAGTTATGCAACATGTGTATGTACGCACCCTATATAAACAATAGCTCGCATATGTACATGATCTATCTGTTATGCAGCCTGCATATGCCTTCTGAAAACTAGGGTTTTCTTTCTTCTGAAAACTTCTGACCCTCTACAACCTCTTTCACATAGATCTGCAACCTGTCACTATATCCAGATTGTAATTGTACCCTGTGCATGCATCCTCATTCATAACCTTTACCCAAAGACTCTATATCTCTTTCAAGTCATGTGTCAAATGAGTGTGTGTTATCATGAACCAGTATAATAACCCTCACATGAAATAGACATAAAACCCTTTCTAATATTCATCCTTTCAATACTTCAGTTACATCATGTATCACAAGAACCCATAACCATATGCCAAGAAATACAAGATGTGCCTCAACTCTAACAATGATAAATGTTGCTTATAGTGACACTATATTTCTGTAGATCTTATTTATACAGAAGATCTCATGCATCCACTAAAATCTCTAGGGAGAATCCTCAAATATCCATAACCATTTCTCATGCATACATAAAAATCCAACTACTCATAGAAATGAGACATACCTTTTGAACCAATGGATAGATCTGATGTATCTGATCACTACAGACCTTCCTGGGAGCTTGTTCTCAGAATCTAAAACCTTAGCTTCTTCATCTCCTTAGATTTCCATGGATTTTCCCTCATGTACGCATCATGTTATACTAACAGTCAGTGTGTGTACGCGCTATGTTATACTGGTAGCCCGCATATGTACGCACCATGTTTTACTGTTAGCCCGCGTACACCTCAGAACTTAGGGTTTTTTAGTATTCTTTTTAATTCTAAAACTTTCGTCGTCAACCCTTCATGCTACCTCAGACTTTTGCAACTTCGGATATATCAATGAGTACCTACAATAATCCTTACACAATAATAGATTTTCAGTGTGCTCAATTTTAATTAATGAGAGACCCTTGCCTCTTATTTATACTTTCATGTATCTTCCTCAAGGGGTTACCTTCTAACCATCTTAACCCATTTTCCTTATTTTAGGGCTAGCCCACTTCTAACCACTTGTCCACTTAACTTGACCAATTTCCACAAATAATAAGTCCTCCACTAACTTTATTATTTAAATAATTTGTTTTGCAACCACTTTGACTTATCCATAAATAGTAAATTCTCCACTAACTTTATTATTTAAATAATTTATTCTTTGCACCCACTTTGACTACTATGACCTTTTAGGGGCTTCTAGATAACTCATGAGGGTTCTCCAACTTCACATGGTCATAACTCTCTAACCATGAGGAGTTATGTGACATTCCACATACCACCGAAAATGGCATGACATGTATTATCCATATAGAATAGTCTTACCTTCAAATATATCAAAAATCATACCATTATCCATCAAACAAAATTGGTTCCATTGCCCATACCTTTGTGCGACCGGACTTTCTTCAAGGGTTGACATCAATGACAACCAACCCAATTAATCAACATGTTGCTACATCATCAGATCACTGACATGACCAACCAGTAGTTGCCACATGGGGTTGTGGAACCCACTATGTACACAAGTTAACACAACATATTCAAGTGACATGTGTCTCGCTTATTCACCACCTCGGTGCTAGCACACACTAATAGAAGGTTGACACCTATCCACGGGACCTAGTGGATGACAACAACAGTGACATCATGTCGGACTGTGGACCACAGGAGATTTTGATGTTGGGAAGTGCTTTACTTCCTGACATCCCAATGTCGAGGTACATCATCTTTGATGTCATCATGCCAACTCAGACCTAGTTGTATCCAATCGGTGAATGTCACGTGTATGCCTAGAAACCTCTGAAGTCATAGGTCAACACCCTGAAACTGGGTTACACATGTCATGTCATTTTTCCACCTTCATGTCATTATAGACCAGTATGGAAGAGCCACATGTCCAGATAATGTCAACATAATTTCATCGCGTCCATTTGTGGAAATAGGATGATGGAGATCAAGTCGTCAAAATGATGGTTCTCATTATCGTGGACCATGAGATTTTCTGAAGTTGGGAAGTGCTTTATGTACTGATGTCCTGATGTTGAGATACATCAGCATTGACATCATATCGGACCTCGGACCGCAGGATTTTTTGAGGTTGGGAAGTGATTTACCTCTCGAAGTCTTAATGCCACGATACGTCAAAATTAACATGTGGCTTGCCACATCATATTTCCAACACAACATATCTCAGAGCCAATGAGAGTTCGCCACTTGCTTGTGGGACCAGATCGACGTTAGCATCGCCACTTGCTTGTGGGACCAGATCGACGTTAGCACTGCCATGCCATGTTGAATCATCGAGCATTGGGATAATTACTAAATTTATGTGTGTCAAGGTAGTGTTGATCTGATAAAGCCAGGGTCCCATAGCTTGAAAGGAAATACTACAGACGAGGTTTTGGAGCCCATTCACCCATATTCAAATACACAAGAATAGTTTATACTTTATATAGCCATGTAAAACGAATCCCCCGGTGAATTTCAGATTAATCAGATCATAGATCAACGGTCATGATGGTATATTGAGTTTGATCCAATGGTTGTTGTGTCACAATAACCATGATTTTAATTTGGGGCATCCAATCAAAAGAACGAGGAGGTTTCGCTTCAGAAATTGAATAAATCCAGAGATCATCTTATCCAATAGATCCATTTTTAGAATTTGAAGTTCTTATAATATTTGAAAATCTAAAAAAACTAGGATCGAACAACAATCTTTGTTATGATCCCTCTGTATATATATCAATTCAAAATTATTGTAAAGAGAATTTTTTCCCATGAAGAATAATTTTTTTAATAAAGACTATCATTCACATAAGAGAAAGAGATTCCTAGATTTCATCTCTTGAGTTTATGTCTTTCTTGTTTCCTGTTTTTATTTGTTTTCATCAATCATTCTCTTCCATTAATATTTGTGTTATAAGTGTTCTAATTTGGTACAACCTCCACTGCAACAACCATTTAAAGGCATCAATCTAAGTGAAAACTTCCTCTGTCTTACTATAAGTGAAATATGACATGTATTTTGGTTCAATTGTCTTTATTATTTAAATGAATTATGTGTTTTAGATTATAAGGCAATTTTGTAACAAAGATAATATTAATTGTTATTTCTTCTATTGAAAAAGAAGTAATGTTTGTATTTACTAGATACATTGCTTCTTGTTTCAATTATGTTTTTCATGCTATTAAATTTGAAGTAACTTAATGAATGAAATAATGCCTCTTTTATTTATGGTAATCAATTATTAAAATCTCAGATTAAAATTTTGGGAAAAAACTCTATAAACAATTTTATAAATTTTATTGAGATGCCTTGACATTGTTCCCTAGCCTAGAACCCTATTAAGAAGAACATCTTTTTGGCGTCGTTGTTGGCGACGAATTTAAGAAATTTGATTTCCCTGGGAAAGACGATAGTAAAACCTGCTCATTGATGGTGAACAAGAGTTGGAAAGGCTAAAATCATTCACCTTGCGACTCCATATTTTCAATCCTGGCATCAGGAAAGAAAAATACAAGGCCTCACTCATATCCTAAGAAAATAACGCCAGTAACTAATCCTGAAAGACTATTGTCTAAGAAAATTCCTAAATGTAGACCCACTACTCGTCCTACCATCCAATCTACTTCTAAGCCTTCAACTTCCATTACTCCTAAATCAAAAGGAAAAACTATTATCTATCTAAAGGATTCCTCAATAAAATCTCCTACAAACCCTTCAAATCCATCTCTGCTTTCATCTCCCAAGGATCCCCTTTCAAGTTCTCCAAAACCACCTTTGACAGTCTCCATAGCATACTCCATTAAATTTTTCCCTGAAAATTATATTGAACTTTCTCTTAAAGACTCTATTGTAGTTTCCAAAATTCATTCCACTAAAAATTCTCCATTCATTTCTCATAAAGAGGCATTTTGGAATTCTCCAAACCTTTCCCCAAAACAATCTCTTGAAAATTTCCATGTTTGGTCTACATCCCCAAATTAGTTTTCTTTCTTAAGTCCTAAAAAAAACTTTTAGAAATCCCTCTTGAAGAACAAGATCCTTTCAAKACTTATATCAATCCCCTTCCTCCTAAGAATTCTCAGTTGATAGTTGATTACCTAGCTATGGTAGGGAAAATACTACAACAACAACCACCCCCTCCTCCTCCACCAAGAGTTTTCAATAAAATTGTTTCTAGATATGCCCCTTTRAATATTCTTGGTAAYTTACATGATTTTCCTGATAAATATCTAAAAATGTTACCAAAATTTAATGGATAAAGTGAAATTACAGCAGTTGAACACCTACCTTTTTTATGAGTTTTYTGACAATTTTGGACTTGAACATGACGATGTCTCTATGAGGCTATTCGTCCAAACATTTGAAGGGGAGGTGAGAACCTGGTTTAAGGGACTCCCTCTGAATTCTTTATATTCTTGGAATGCATTAGAAATTGCTTTCCTTAGGAAGTGGGCAGAGAAGAAGGACCATTTGTATTATTTGAATGAGTTTGGAAGTTTAAAAAAGAAAGTTAATGAATCTGTCTCATATTTTATTAAACGATTTAATAAACTTTATAACAAAATCCCAGCAGATGTTGAACCTTCACAAACAACTACAAAAGTTACTTTTGAAAGTTCCTTTGATCCTGATTTTTCCTTGTTGATGAGAGAAAGGAGATCCACAACTTTAACAAACATGCAAGATTATGCAGTGGAAATTGAGTCTAATATGATTTCTTTCGGAAAGACTAAAATTAAAATTGAAACTAATGTAAGAGAATATAGAAAACCAAAATACCAGGTTGGACCATCAGGGTCATCGAAAAATATTCAGGATAGTAAAATTGAAGAGATGTCCAAAATCATCAAATACTTGTCCAATAAATTCGCCAGGATGGAAGTTTAAAGAAGAAGGCCTGAAGGAGATAGGAATGCAAATCAGTTGAGAAGATAGTTTAATAATCCTCCTCAATTTCTTAAAAGAGATAACCAAAATAATGAACAGTCCATTAAATCACCTTTAAAAAAATGAGAATATGTTAGATAATATTGTTGAAGAAGGAGAATTTGAATATTTTGATGAAGAAATGAATAATTTAGAAGGTGAACATTCAAAAACATATGTGACCCAAGATTAATATGAGAAATCCTTAAATTTTAATGAAGAGGATAATCATAGTCCAATAGATATATCATCATCTCAATATAGGATTTTCTCAGATTTATTACAAGTTGAACTGCATAAAAAATATAATCTAAGGGACGGATAGAATGCAAACAAAGAAATGAACAAAATCAACCTAAGAAATTGTTGGAATACTAGGAGGGGAGTTGAATCGTTATGAGCACAATTAGTACTTTTAATCAGAATATAAACCTCCAATAAATATCATGAGCATTCAATATATCATCAACACCATAATTCAATGCATAAACATCACATAGACAAAGTACATCAGATTTTACGTGGAAACCCAATGCGGGAGAAAATCACAGAATGTTTTTCTTATTTATGAAAGAGTACATTCATTGGAAGAACCAACTTCCTATTTCTCCAGCTACAACTGGAAGGAGGCTCCAACCCCCTATTTACATGCTTCAACATGAAGGAAGCTCCAACTCCGTAATTTACCGACTCCAACCAGAAGGAAGCTACAACCCCCTTTCGTTTCCCCGTACAACTGCCCTGAAATATAAATGTAGATAAATATGTCACTACCTATGTCACTATAACTGATAACCTATTGTTTTTGTTGTTTCTAATGGTTATGTTGCTGCTATTGATATCGATATCTCATCAAGACTACAACCACACATACCTCATACCAGGATTCACAAGAGAGTTCTCCAAATTAAATTCTTATGAATCATTAATACATACTTGTTCATGATTTCTTCATAATACACACACGGGAAGACATACCTTCAACATGTAGCTGACCTAAGTTTTAGATCCCTGATCTTCAACAATTTTTCCTCACATGTTCGCGACCCTATACATTGTCTGCTTGTGGATGTTCACACTTTTCCTCACTGTAGCCCATGGATGTACGTGTTTTTCCTCCTGAACCCGCGGATTTACTCAAAGAACCTTTGTCTGTAACTTCTTCTCTGTATGCTTAGCTCATGCAAACTTATTCATTCATTGGACTTCCCTGGATTCAAGTCACTTCCTTAGATCTGCTAATTTGTATTCATAGAAGTAATCTTCAATTGACTCTTTTCTCTATTTTAATGAGGATATCATGCAACTGACATGCAAATTTTTAACTTCTGATGCAACTTGTTAACTTTTGTTTATAGTTAATTTAACATGCAACTGACATGCATCTTGTTAAATTATGTTTATATCTCCTTTACCTTGACATCCAACTTTTTAACTTATGCTTACAGTTACTTTAACATCCAACTCACATACATCTTGTTAACTTTTGTTTACAGCTCCTTTACCTTGACATCCAACTTGTTAACTTCATGTTCAAGGGTTGACATCAATAATAACCAATATTTCAACAATTCAATGACAACCAATCTTTCAACAACTAATCTTTCAACAATTAATCTCAACAATTAATCTTTCAATAAAATCCCCCTTTGGCATTGATGGCAACACTTAGACACAACACTTCTCATGCTCATGCTAGCTCCCCCTATCTGCATGCCTCTTCTCTTCGTTTCCATGCCCCTATTTTTCTCTCCCCCTTTGACATCAATGGAAAAGGGTGAATTCTCCTTGGGGTTTCTCCCCATGTCTGTAAGTCTCTAATATCTATTGATGTTTCTCTTCATGGTGCTTCCTCGTGTAAATATTTGATCAAATAATTCAAAAATAATTCATGTCTTTCAAGATTATTGTTGCTCTCCCCATGTCTTACTATGCCAACTACCATGTAGATCACTTTGGGGATAAAACTAATCCATGTTTCTATCGAAGATACTCAAAAGTCTCCCTCAAAAGAGGTTTGGTGAAGATATCTACAATGTGCTCTTTTTTACCAACATACTTTACCTTGACATTCTTCTTTGTAACTTGTTCTCGTAGATAGTGAAACTTGATCGGAATGTGTTTCGTCTTGGCATGCATCACTGGATTCTTAGAGATACTTATAACACTAGTATTATCACAGAATATCGAACTAGGATCGTCATATTCCACCTATATGTCCTGCAAAGTTTGTTTCATCCAAAGAACATGTGTACAACATGTTGTTGTTGCAATATACTCTGCTTTTATTGTGCACAATGATATTGAATATTGTTTCTTTCTCAACCAGGATACCAGACAATCACCCAAGTAATAGGATACTCCATTTGTACTTCTTATATCATCAACACTTCCTGCCCAATTTGCATCTTTGTATGCAACTAGAGATAGATCATTCCCTTTTGGATACCATAATCCATATTCTTTTGTTTCTTTAAGATATCTAAATATTCTCTTTACTATCATAACTTGTGTTTCCTTTGGTGTTGCATGAAATCTTGCAACCTGTTCAACTGCTTGCATCACATCCGGTCTCGATGTTGTCACATAGATTAAAATGCCAATCATCAATATGTAGAGTCTTTGATCTGCATCCTTGTATTGATCATCTTTTCTCAATTTGCAACTAGTCTGCATGGGAGTACTTACAGGCTTGCAATCTACCATTCCAAACTTCTTTAGAATTTATTTTATATACTTGGTCTGGGCGATTAAAATAACTTTATCTTGCAGACATATGTTGAAAAGTCAACAAGAAACATGTGTCTAATTTACTTTTCCCTTATATAAATTAGACAATAAATATTAATCTATTATTTCATTCATAACTGAGTGAGTTGGATTTGTAACATAATTATAAGTGTAGTTAAGTGAGTTAATATCAGTTGTACTAGTTGTAACCAAACATGCACTAGTGAGAGTTCAGTTAATCAATGAACTCACATGCAACTGAAGATTCACCACGGTTAACTACATGCATGTCAGATCCAGTGGAGACCCAGTTGAGATAATAGGTGAAAGGGACAGTTTGGCTATTAGTTGTGATTTGATCACACATGCAGTGGAT